>BQNB010015139.1:34363-73780 GCA_026074375.1 Tanacetum coccineum | reverse complement strand
GTTATTATTCAAACCAAACATACCCCTTATGGTTTTTATCAAAACCAAACGCACTCTACGGCGTTTCTGCCCACACCAACGCACCCTTACGCTGTTATAAACAGCAAAACTAACACACCCCTTATGCATAAATCCAGATCCAAATGCCCTTGTGGTTGCTACACAGCCAGCCAAACGCACCCTTGTGCCGTTTGGCAGCCAACCAAACACCCCCTTTTGTTACAAACAAAACCCGACGCACCCTAAAGGTGGCTGTCAACCCGCAACCAACCCGAACAAACGCACCCTAGTCTGTTATGAACCAAACGGACCCTAATCTGGTGCTTATCTCCGAAACCAAACTCACCCGGCTGTGAACCACAACAACCCGAACACACTCATGTTTTACTATAACCCAACCGCAACCTTTTTCGGTGGTGAGACACAAACCAGTCGCACCCTCGTGGTGCGGTGGTTGTCATCGAAACAAACACCCTCGTGGTGTTAACATATGAACCGAACGCACCCTTTTTGCGTTTTATAAACAAAGCCGAACGGACCCTAGTGGTCTTAGCCACAAAAACGTACAGACACCCTCGTGGAGTGTCAATGAAATTGATGGTGGTGATAAGGGTGAGGTTGTTGCGATGGTGATGGGACGAGGGGTGCGGCGGCTGTGGTGGAGGGGATCGGGTAGATCCGGTGGTTAGGAGCATCTTTGGTGTTGGCCGGAAAACTCTGCCGGAAAAGTTTTCCGGCGGTGGTTGGCCGGAATCCGGCCGGAGAAGATGACCGGAGGTGGTCGGAGGGTGGTGGCCGGCGGCCGGATAAATAGGAGAGGGAGAGAGTGGTGTGAGTGTGTGTTATATTTTTGATGGGAATGAAAAAAATAAATAAGTTTTATATTTATATAAAACTTTTAAAACTAAATGTAATATGGTTAATAGTTGAGGGTTTAATGTGTAACTTTTTCATATACTTATTGATAAAAGCGGTTCGGGACTCATTTGAGCGACTTAACGGATGATTCAACTCTCGAAGCTTGCGCCATTGTTCTCCAAATCATTTTTCTGATAAAAATGAGTATTCACTCGACTACTTTTCGTAAACATTTTATAAAATTTATTTAAAACGTTTATTATTTATTTTGTATATTTCCGACAAACTTGTTCGTAAAAATGAATTTTAACTTCAATAACTGCGTTTTTAACAAACGTTTTCGATTAACAATATAATTAATTTATTAAATATTTTTATTTAATAAATTATGATAATTACATGTAAATTTAATTATTTTGGGTCGGCACGCGTTGTGCTCAAAATTTTTGCGAGGACATTTCAGTCACCTTCTGAGTGTTTTCGGATCTTGGTCAAAACTAAAAAGTTGTCAGGAACGTCGTTTTACATAAAATTGCTTTAGAGTCCGAGTTGTGAAAACGTGCTTTAGATGGTCGTTCTTATAAGTCAAGCCAGACCCTAAAAGTCAACGATTGAAATCGTCATTCAAAAATTTGAAAATTCTCGGATGTTACAAAAAGTGCATGGCTCTAATGCTAGCTGAGGAGAGATTTCTTAAGATTAAGCAGACTATGAAAGAAGAGCAAAATTAACCTGGAGTTATGCAAGAATTACTTCTTAAACTTATGGATGATTTGCAAATTCTTAAAGGAAGCCAACAAGAGAAGAAGGAGACGGCAGCTCAAAGTCTTATTCCATATTGGAATTCTTTTATGATTGACGATGAAGAAGCTAGAGACAACTTTTTGAAGGACGTGTGCACCTTCTTAAGGAAGTTTAGTCGTATACCTTTTGGAGTAACACCAAAGGTTATATTGATAGCTTGGGAAAGTTTTGGCAAAATTAAAGATGCTTTGATGGATAAGCAATATCGACAAGAGGATATTCAAGAATTGATGAGTAAACTCTTTAAAGATGTGCGAAATATCAGTGAAGAGTTTTCAGAATATATTAATTGTCCAAGCTGGAATCGTCCGCTTTTCTACTTCGATGATGACGATGATGAGTATACTGTTATATGGAAAAGGACTAAAGTGATCACACCAGATGAACCATCCGAAGACCCTCTAATCATGGGGGAAAGGAACTTAGCACTATTCCTGAAAAGGATAAATATAGTGTTGAGGACCTCGACCTAATCCCAAGTGGATCCAAGGGTGTCGCCGACGATATTTGTAATAATGATCATTCTGATGCTGAATCTTTGCTTAGTCAAGATATTCCGATCACGTCTCATAAGATCGATTTTCTTTCCAAAGAGTTCACCAGTGAATTCACTCCTATTCCACCTGAAATGGATAAAGACGAATTTGATGAAGAAGGAGTTGATTGTTATTATCATGATATTTCAAGTGATGACGATTCTTATGAAAACATCGAGTACGTTGAAGCATCACCTCTCAATTTGGAGTACGATAGATTAGAGGAGGAGAATGAAGATCAAGAAGAGAAAGAGTTTGACTTAGAAGATATTTTTCAAATCCAAGACGTTATTCTTCGTGAGAAATTATTAAACGTCCATCGTCTTATTACTAATATCGAATCTTTGAAAAACAACCCTACTCCTGATTTTGTGCTCAAGTCTCCCTCTTCAATTCCTATTTCCGTCACGGATAGTGATTCATTCTTTGAGGAGTCTGATACTTCTCTTTCTCATTCAGATAACTCTTTACCTGAATTCGAGACTTTCAGCGATCATACGGAAGAGACGAGAAGTGGCAGTACCACTACTCATGCTAATAACTCTCTTCCCGAATATGATTCGTTTCTTTTTTAGATTGAGCCCGATCAAGGAGAATTGACTAGCGTTGTTATTTCTGATAATTCAAATGATCCTCTTTTGGAATTTCCTGAGTTTGAATCATTCCACTTTGATCTTGATCCGTCATTTCCTCGTCCTCCTCCAGAACCACCAGATATTGAGATTAGTTTAATTATTGAGACCGATGCACCAGTGATAAACAATGTTGATGAACTTAATGAGGATGAATGTTTTGACCCGGGGGGAGGTGAGAATAATGTTGAAGTTGACGATTCCTTCACATTTGTCACTTGGACTTTTCTCCCGTTTCTCACCTACCCTGAGGTTTCTCCCTTACTTTCCTCCACCAAAAATGAGGATACCATTTTTGACCCCGGCATCTCCACTTAGAGCCGGTGGCCTCTCATCGGGATGGAACTTTCATGTGCTTTAATGTTTATCCAAACATTAATGAAAGCCCGATTGAGATTTTCTCTTCCATTTTCACTCTCCCTAAGGACGAATGAATTCAGGGATCGAGTCAAGCTATGTGACTCGGTTACCAAAAACAAAGCGCTTCGTGGGAGGCACCCCATGCTTATCCATTTTCTATTTTTCTTTCTAGTTTCTAATGTGTGTGAGGAGGCTTGTACTCTTCCGTTCTTTGTGTTTGTTGTTTGTACTTGTGATTATTTGCAGGATGAACCCAAATTTTCTGAAGACTCTCGTGTTCGGTGTTGTGTCCCGGATCACTCGAGCTTCCTAGCCTTTGCTTGTCATTAGTTTGGGGAAATCCGATATCCTTTCATCTTATCGATTCACGTTTATCTTTGCATAATTAATAAACGGCTTAGATTTGCGTAGAGACCCGCCTTTAAACATTGAGGACAATGTTTCGTTTTAGTTTAGGGAGGGAATCTATCGATTTGATGTTATTTGCTTATTGTTTTGTTCTCGCGTACCCGTTTTCCCGCAAATATAGCAAAATTTTTAAATTTTTTAGTTTTTAATCAAAAAAAATTAGTAGTAAAAAAAAGTGTTAAGACACGAATGTAGGCTTTCCGTTGGTGAGAACGAAAAGTAAATTTTGACCCGATCGGTTTTATACCTTAGCTTTCTCCTTAACTTTATATAGATTGTCTTTGCTAATCTTTTATACAAGGAGCTATAAAACGCTAGTCTAACTTGAAAAGATCAAGACTTTGCAAGTTCCCATAATTGATTTTAAATATGCGAAGTTCGATTTATTTTAGGCTAAGTATTCACGAGTTTCTTTATTAGAAATTTTAAATTGTGAAGAACAAGAGATGATAGAGTAGAGTATAAGTTGTGATGCTAAACATAGAATAGTTGGATTTCTTTAAGGCTCATAAGTGTTAATTGTGGCTTTTTCTCCCATTAGCTTGCTTCACCTTTATATATAATTAGCTTGTTTCACCTTTATATATAATTGTTTAATAAATAGAGTTGTGCGGTTTTTTGGTTAATAATTAGTTGAAAAATAGAAGGTTTATCTTAGTTCCTTTGTGATAAGGATGAGTACACATCAGGAATACTTAATTTGCATATTCTATGTATCAAAATATAATAAATATTATGCTTATTCCTTAAAGAGCCTTAAGTTATATGGGATAATAGAATTCAATAATAAACCAAGACTGATAAAAGTTAGCTACATCTGTCCCGGCTTCACACCAATGTTACAAGCCTTCTAAAAGGTCGAGAAGTTACCAGGTCGAAATATTTTGCTATCATCTTGTCGGAGGCGGTCCGATGTTGTTAGCCTCTAAAGGACTGGAGGTTTAATAATGTTGCTTAATCTTTTGTCTA
Organism: Tanacetum coccineum; assembly: GCA_026074375.1. Classification (NCBI taxonomy): domain Eukaryota; kingdom Viridiplantae; phylum Streptophyta; class Magnoliopsida; order Asterales; family Asteraceae; genus Tanacetum; species Tanacetum coccineum. Next base: position 69,213 of record BQNB010015139.1, on the reverse strand, counting down.
ATTTGTACCAATAAAGAGCTAAGGGTATATGTGTTCCAAATAAGATGGTCCATATCATGACTTAAAGAGCCTTAGGGTATATGACATGAATGGTTCCTTGCTTAAGTAACCTAATAAAAGCCAAATTTTGTTTCCTCCTCGATGTGGACTTTTAAACTTGAATGACATTTGAATCCTTTTTGAAAAGGGCTAGGAAGCTAAATTATTGCTTCTGTAACCGATACGCTTTATTTTGGAATTAAAAAGTATCGAATAAAAGTCTTAAAGAGCCTTCGGGTATATTACTTTAGTAAAACTTGAGATTCACAAATAGAGAATAAGGAGGAAAGTAAGTACACAATAGCTCTTATGATAAAGTGTTAGCATCATAACTTGGTATTTTACAATGATCTTGTTTTTAAGCCTGGCTTGGAGAGGTGAAAGTCGGGGACGATGAATTTATCCATTTGGACACTTTTCAAGTGCTTTTTGTTCTATGATCCTAAAAGTTACCACAAGTTAATGAAAACAATACATTATGTCACACAAGAATAAGGTTGTATATAGGTAGATTAATATTAAGAAAAATCATAAAAATAAAAAATATAAAAAAGTTTTGAAAATGGAAAACGGTATTTTATAACTTGTGACGTAGAAACTTTTCCTCGCAAAGACTTTACTACTTCGTAAAGGATTAAGTTTGGGAGGTTTCGAGTATTTGGTATAGGCAATATAATATTGGCGTGAGGACGATTATATCGTTAATTTGGGGAATTTGAAAGGTGTAAAATACACATATCCTTAACACCAAAAAAGACCCTAAATGCCAAAAACATAGTGAAAATGGCAAAATATGCTTGTTTGTGTTTTTGTGAATCAGGTATGGATAAAGCAAAAATCACAAGAAAACTGTCAAAAATGGGCAAACACGGACACAGGAAACGGAAGAGCACAAAAGAAGCCAGGAAATCAAGCCAAAGTCAAAAAGTTAACCAATGGTCAAACCTTGGTCAACTCAAGTCAAACAGTCAAAGTCAACACTAAAAGATAAAGACCCCAAAGTTACAATTCTAGTCCCTCAATGTTTGGTCTTTAGATCATTCATACACAAAGATATATATATAAAGAACGAAGAAAAAAACAAGTCAAGATGTATAAAAGAAAGAATTGTTGTAGGTTTGTAGCTTGTGAGGGATAATGAAACTAGGAAGCGGAGGGATCTATTTATAGCCTCCAAACCCTAGCTTCTCTACACAAAATGGCCAGCCATGTAAGGCCTTAGTGTCCATGTTCGGGCTATTTTACATACATGCCCATTTACAACTAAAAACATGTACAAACAAAGACTATTTACGTATACTACTTTTTCGTACATCTTCGAGTGACCACACCTTCAATTGTATAGAGCGAATTTCGTATCACTAACAATCTTCCCCCAAATGAGGTCATGAGAATCTCAAAACAGGTCGCTCGATCAACAGTGAAATCTTGAATATATGAATTAACTTACATACACTGCCGATGTTTCTTTATCTTGTAGTCGTTGTGGGGTATTCACTTGATGTCATCACTGTGCTAGCAACAGACGATACCGAAAATAAGAAAGAATAAATGATGCTGCATTTTTTTTTCGTAATCTGCTATCTTGTAATCATTACTTCATGCCTTTTTTCTACTTTTGGAATGACCGTTGCTCAACCCGCGAAATCTTGAAAGCTGTCTTGAATTAATTCTTCTACTAAGATCATCATAAGCATAACACATTTGATGAAGATAAATAATTCAGAGTGTAAGAGCTTTATGTATTTGGAGCTTTCTGATTTCTTTGATAAATTCGACAGAGTAGAGTATGAGCATGTGACTTCATCGAATGGAATTGGAATCGCCTATGTATGTTTCAAAAAGTAGTCACCAACAAAATGATTTTATGAAAAAGCACTCAATGTGTTTCTAGATAAATATATTTTTCGAACACACTAAGGGTTGTATATTTTTTAAGGGACCGAGTATAAACGATAACTCAATTCTGGTCTTTTAAAAAACCTCCAATCCGTGAGTGACCATGATTTACAGTATAAATACTGCACCTTGAACAGATAAATTCATATAAGAACTTTCTTGACAGGTTTTCCGGCACGTGACAAGCTAGTTCCTCTAATATCGAAGTATTAGATTCCCTAATGTTCATCGTTCTCAATACTAGATGCCCATAGACTTACACACTAATAGTATTTCTACTACTAGAATAATAAAGAGTGAGTCTGTCCAGTGATAAAGTATTAAACTATCGCGACTTAGTCGTAAAATTCCATTCAAGCGTTTTACTTCTTAATACAATTAAGTACCGTAGAAGGCCTGTGGCAAAAATGATTAGAAAAACATTCGATGTGCATAAGAAAATTATTTGGAACACAACGAAAGTTTAAATCAGAATGAACTGATGATGTTTTGAAAAATATCTCGAAAGATATGAAGTGCCTCAGGAAATCCAAACTTGTATAAGTACTTGTAAGGAAATCCACTTCACTAGTGGGCGCAGTCCAAAGACCAGGCATGAGCATTCATACGAATACCCTGGTGTTATAGTACAACATCATTCCGCATTCTGCAACCTGAACATGAAACAGCATTAGAAACACACACATTATCAGCAGACATGCAATCATTACTGTTAACACAGACAGAATCAGAATTATCTTGTTTCTTGAGATTCTGCACAACCGCAGATCCATTAACATTAACAGTACCATTCTTTTTATTCAAACTAGATTTAACGTTCCTAGGGTGAGCTTCTACTTTATTCTTCGAATTACTACTTGGTGTTTGCAGAATCCTATCATTCTTGGTATTGCCTGAAGGCTGTGATCCGCTAGCACTAGTAGAAAGTCTTACTCCTGTAGAATGCAACACACGCTTGTTAGAAACTATGTTTGAAGTCGAAACTGGTTTTGTGTTTTCTTTGGATGTGAGTGATTCGGCAAACCTAACTTGCTTGTCCTTTTTCCTTGGTATGACCTCAATTAATTGAGGACCACAATTGTTGATGCTAGGGCATGATCTACTTATGTGTGAAAGCAAATCCTGAATGACTTTGGTATACCTAAAGGCAGACTCTAAAAGTGGATCTTGAGGATAATTTGCTTTTACATGTTCGACTATATCCCTAAGGACCAAAGCTTCTTCCTGGGTATGCTTAATATACGAGGAGTGAGCAGTCCTTTTGTTCAACAATTTGGGTGTGATTGGTTCCATGTTATCCTTAGACACGTTTGGATCAACAGAGTGGGTCACAGTCTCCTTGTTATCTATCGCTTTTCCTTTAAGTTTCCTTAACTCATTTTTTAAGGCAGCTATGACCAAACCTTGTTCCTGAAGTTTTGCATTTAAATCAGAAATCTCCCCAGACTTTATATTGACTTGCTTGATTAACTCATCACATTGTTCTTTTGATTGAACACGTTTTGGCTTAATCGAGTCATAAAGTTGCTTATAAGTCTGTTTCAAAGGCTCATTCTCAGCATAAAGTTTTGTCACTCTATGTCCAATTCAATGTTAAGAGTCTCAATTTCATCCATGTCCATTTTTGACTGTATTTCATCCCATTTCCATTATAGACTTAAAATTTTCTCTTTTAACTTGACAATGACTGTGTTTTGCTTGAGATGGCTCTTAATTTCACTTACATTCGAACAACTGAGTAAAATCAGGCATTTGATTTAATACTGTTTTCTTGTTGAAAAATTTCTTGTTAAGTTAGAATCAGCTTCCAAAGTGATGCAATGTTATCTAGAGTTGTAAAACTTTTGCAAATTTATCGTAAGTTTCTTTATTACAACAAATCCCTTTATTGAGAAGTCGGTCTCGTGTTCGAGAACTTTTGAAATTCTTCTCATGTGTCCAATTGCATTCAAAAGACAAATTCACACGTCCTTTACATGATCCTTATCAATGGCTTGTGACAAGAGTCGTTCACTTTTCTCTCAAAACTTGATTATTTTACCTTCGAAAGTTCTGGACTCCAGCGATGTTGTTCGACAGCCGTTCCATTTGATAGAAGGATTTTTTGGACATCTGGCAAGTTCTTCATACCTAGTTTTGGTTAGTTGTTATTGAAGTTATCTTTTAATTCTTTTTAAACGGAATGATTTCATCTCGCAAAACAAGCCTTTTGTATGTTCAAACCCCACATGCCCTAGTGATAGCTGTGCAGTGGTTCTTTCTTTGACAACCTGATCAAGCCAGTAAAGATGGGTTTAAAGCTTTTTCGAGCGCTAGTATTCACCATACTATTACTGTAGGAAGTTCTTTTGGAACCTTCTATCTATGATCCGGTTGTGGAAGAATGAGATGGGTCTAAAGCTGGGACCGAAGTCGCTTTCCAATAGGCATGTTCACTATATAAATCAGTTTGTCGAACAAATCGTTTGTAGTAATCGTTATTAAGAATAGCATAATTGATGGGTTTCGTGTTCACTTTATGTTTTTCAAACAATGGGATCTTGTCGTTCAAAGCATTTTTGAACGATCTTTTTCACTTAGCTCTATTGTTTCAATCGAATCAGAACACATTAGTATCATTTAAGAATGGTATTCCCGTCATAAAGCTTTGCTTTGATATCCGTGCTTTATTCAGACAGAAAGGGGTTTTCAATAGATAGCTTGTGTCGAGGATTGATCATAACAAATTTTGATTTAGTCATCTTTTGAACAGTTTGTGCAGATTGACCTCTTTTGAAAATGATGTGTCAGTTGCTTGATTTCTTTTCTAAAAGCAATTTCTCGATTTACATTTATGTTTTATTCCAATTTCAATCATTTTTGAGGGTTTCCAGAAATTGTTTCATTAAACAATCCTTTTCTTGCATTTGTTCGAAAAGATTTTGCTTAAGACGTACAATCTCGGCAAACTGTTCATTTGATCCTGAAAAACTGTTTTCAACATTTTGCTTTTCTTTCAAATATTTAACCTCTTCTTTATATCTATCAAGCTCGGTATTTAAAGCTTTATTAACAGTGGTGCAATGCGTCCTTGGGTACTTAATTGGTCAAACATTGACAATATAGGACATCTTGTTGAGCAGAAGAGTTTGAATTCTGGACAGTTCCCTGTTGTGTTTCACTCAGATACTGAGAATAAGGAATGATATTGCTATCACTGGTTCTATGTCTGTTTCTGTCTGACCCACAATCATTGGGATGTTAAGAAGAACCATCTTTATTGTCAATTTGATTGTATAGCATTGTTCAGATTATCGGGTTTGTGTACCTCCGTGTTGTGCATCCTGAAACCATTCTGAGAGATTGGCCATGAGAGCAATCTTGGCTGAATTGAGTTCATCACAATCAGAGTCATAGGCATCCAGATCATCGGCTTGATAAGCAGCATTGTGGGTGATGACTGTCTGAGAGGTTTGAATGTCAGGAAGTCCTGGATCTGCCAAAAATGCTATTTCTTCCTCTGTTAAAGCTTGACCACTTGCTTGAGCTTGCACCAGCAACACTTTATCGTTAAACCATGTTTCATCCCTTTTCCTCTTGGGCTTAGTACATTGCTTGGCAATATGACCCTCCCCTTTGCAATTGTAACAAATAACAGTCCGTTGTTTCCCCGTGTTGCTACCACTTGCACCAGGTGTGTATTTTCTTGTTGTTCCAGCAGCATAAGTAGTTTGTCTCCCCTGAACAGGTTGCACAGTCACTTTTCCATCATAGATGGTAGCTTGTTGACGAGGGTTTGACGAAGTCCTTAGCTGATTGTTGGTAGTAGGATACCGGGATGTGACAACAGCAGTTAAGAATGACATCATATGATTAATTGCGTCAATTGGATCATCCCCTTTCTGGAACACTGGAACAACTAGACTGGAGTCTGGTTGGGAAAATTCAGGTTGTTGCTGTTGATAGGTTGTGGGAGCATATTCCAATTGTGGGATTGATGGTTGTTGAGAATAAACGTTGTGGTGAACTTACCCCCCCCCCCAACGTGGAGTGATTATCATTTGTTGGATACGTAATTGAAAGAGGTGTTGATTGATTGGTTGTGAATTGTGAGGTTGATAAGTGTAACAAACTGTGAAGGGTCTGATATGGGGAAACGTGTAGTTGAGCAGAGACTGTGGGTGAGTGTGTAGATGAGATTGATAAGCTGGCTGAGTTAATTGGTGAGATGCAACTAGAGCAAGAGGATCGGGGTTGCGTTCATGCATCAAACGAACTTCATTTGCATGTCGTTCATGTTGTTGCAGGTGAGCATGAAGCTGATCAACATTGGTAGTGTGCAAGTCTTTGACCAGTTTAACATCAGTAACAAATTTGCTCCATTCATCAGGAAGAGTGTTTAAGAACTTGGTGTTAACTTGAAACTGCTCCAATGGCATCTTGTAAATGTTCATATCATTGAGTAACAAAGTGAACCTCAAGTAGTACTCATGTAACGCTCTCCTTTCTTGTAAGTTACTTATCGAATTCATCATACAGCTTGCACACATCGTTCTGTTTTGTTAATGACGTTCTTGCGATTAGCAGTTTAATCTTCTCCAAAGATCCTTTGCCACTCAGATGTTGATCACTAGAGCATATTTTTCAGTTGGTAGGCTTGGAGTATGATGTTTATAGCTTTGATGTAGCAATCTGCTTGTATGGCTTCAGCTGGAGTTAGTTCAAACATATTCCTTAAGCCTTGTTACTCCATCTTCAGTGATCGAAGGGAACAAGTGGTCTTTTTTCAACAGATGCAAGAATCAATTCTTCCATGTGGTTTTTCATCATATAAAGTTTCCATTCTGCTTTTCCATGAAATCATACAAGTGTTTTTTCATGCATCGGTGGTTGTTGTCTCCTCCCAGAAAGTATGTGATTTATCAGCAAGATTCGTCATTGTGGTATCAAAAGATTACAAATTGATCGATCGGTGGTAGAAAGAAAATTGTGTTGGTACGTGATTGTTGAGTCTTGAACTGAAACTACACGGGATTTTACAATTCTTGACAAAACCGGGAAAACAAGTGTTTGTTTCACGGGATTTTACAAGTCAAAGAAATAACCGTATAATTACAAAAATCGAGTTTGTTAAGATTAAACTTAATTTATTTTCACTAGTTCGGTTTGACAAAAAGAAACAAGCTAGTTCGGTCCAACTCGTTCGGTTCACCTCGTTCGGTCCTCGTAGCTCGGTCCTAGCTGTTCGGTTATCAACTAGTTCGACTGTCAAAGTACACCTAGTTCGGTCCTACTAGTTCGGTCCTGCTTGTTCGGTTGTCACTAGGAAAGAACTCGTTCGGTTGTCACTAGGAAGGAACTCGTTCGGTTGTCACTAGGAAGGAACTCGTTCGGCTCAAACTAGAATATGCTAGTTCGGTTGACTCGATCGGCTTACTCGTTCGGTTTCCTTGTTCGGTCCAACTCGTTCGGTCCCAACTACTAGAAATCTCGTTCGGTTCTTCCTCGTTCGGTTCCAACAGTTACGAAACTCAAATTTCATACTCAAAAAAAAACATGATTTGTATAGGTTTTTAGCAAAAATCTTGTAAACTAGTATTACTATACCCTATTATGGAACAATAAAAATGAAAACTTTAAGGTTTTTAAGCCAAAAAATTTGAATCACTAATTTGCTCTTTGTAAAGGTTTTGAACACAAAAACTAAACACACCACTCCATGGCTCTTGATACCAATTGTAGAATACTAGTAATCTAAGATCAAACCAAGAACAAGAGTGAGATGTGGGTTGTGATGTTAGAGAGAGATAAGATGGAAAATGGATGAATTGTATAAATGAACTTATGGAAAAATGGAACAACCAACCCTCTCCAAGACTAGGAGAGGGACTTATATACTACTATGGAGGCCGGCCATGGGCTTAGTTAGGCCTCCCATGGGCCTTGGGCCGGACTAGATTACTAATCTAATCATTATACTAACTACGAGCTAAGACCTGTTACAACTTAGAAGTGACCGACACTTTTCGTGTTTCCAACAGATTGTACGGGTTGGATTAATTGGAGCGTGGGAAGCAAGATAGAGCCTAGAAGCTTCAGAGAAGGCTTATAAATAGCCACATAACTTCACACACAAGAAGGACTTTTTACTTTTTCTAGTTTTTTTTAGCTTAAGGAATTTCAGCTTAATATTTAGTTAATTTTAGTTTTTATCCAGTGTAATTTTCATTTCAATAATGTAACAAAGTTTTTAAGATCAATGAAATTTAGTTTTTATGTCATAAATTCTCTATTTACATTCATAAGCTCTCATACTTAAGCCTCTTTTACTCAAAAAGTTCTAATAAGCTCATATTAGCTCTCTCAAGTCTATAAGCTTGAGATTGAGCTTTTGTAATCAAGTTTTAATTCTTACTTAAGCTTTAAAATCAGACTAAACTTGTTCACGTTAACTTGGGGACAAATAAGCCTATGGAAGGTGGGATAGCTTTGGCAAGAGCTCTCATGGACAACCCCCCCCCCCCCCCACCCCCCCCCCCCCACCCCCCCTCCCCACACCCCTCCCCCCCCCAAGCTTATCTAAATGGATAAGTAGAGCTAGATGATAAGCTCATTGAGCCTTTAAGCTTTGTTTGGCTGAAGCTACTGTATAGTCCTTATTTTACTTTCCTTGTCTTTATTTCTAGTTTAATTGCTTTATAATTGCTTATTGTTAGATCAGCTCTTTTGCTTATATAATGTTAATTGTGCTTATTGTCTTTAATTTGTTGCTTTATTAGTTAAATCTCAATCTGTCTTTAACTTTATAGTAGTAGATTATAGTACTTTTAATTCTGCCATAAATTTCATAAGAATAAAAAATATAGTAGCATAACTTTAATTCTTAAATTTTAGTTAACTTAGTTGTTGATTCATGTTTAATAAGATTGTTATAGGCTTTTAGTAATCTGGTTTTAAAGTTTTGTGTAGTAAATTGTCAAAGCATAAGCTTAATCAATTCTGTCACAACTTAAGGGGGTGTTTGGGTTAGTGTTATTTGACCATCAAAAGTCAAAGAAACTTAGTGCTTTCACTTTGGTGATAGTTGATGTTTCATTTTTGATTAAGTTTAAGTGATTTGCACGCAAGAGTTTAAGGTTTCATTCATTTTATGCTATTTGTATTCGTCTCAAGCACCAGGGAACTTTTCTCCTTATTTTCACTTGTGAAATTTGATCCAAGCCATTCTAAGGCTTGAGTTCTTGCTTGCTTTGAATTTAAAGTCACTCAATAAGAGTTTGTAGTGCAGATTAGTCCATTAAGGACACTTGCACATTTGTGCTTTGGCCTTTATCAATTGCACTAGCAGTGGTAACAAAGCAACCACTGCTGTCACTTTTGGTTTAAATTTTAGGTTAAGAAAATATAGGTCTTAGGATTTTTATATTCAGTTTACTTATAAAATAGTTCATAGCTAATGTAATTTAGGACTTACTTATTGTTTTCCAGCTTATTTGTTAGGTTATTTTTAGTATAAAAAAGTTCATCAACAGCCAAAAGCCAAAAACAGTAGTGAAAGATTTTTAGCTTTTAAATTTTGATTTCCAGTTTAAGGTGTTTGTTCTAATGATCTAAATTAGTAGTTAAATAGTAGATAGATAAGTTTTTAAGAGCTTAGAGTTTAGTTTAGCCTTAAAATGAGTGTTTTTAGCTTAATTGGATTTTGTGCTTTTGAGTGTTAAAATAGAGTTTGCAGGTTTAATCATTTAAATTCGTAGTGTGCAGTTTAAAACTTAAATTTTAGTTAGCTTTTAGTGTTTCATGTTTAAATAGCTTTTCAAATTTAGCTTGTACACATCTTAAGGATTCTAGAACAACTTTTGGTTTTAGATTTGAGCTTATATTGAGTTTTGTGCAAAAGAATTAGTCAAAACAAGCAATTTTGAGCTTAAAAGATCACTTTCTGAATTCAGTAGTTTCAAAAGCTCTTAGAGAGCTTATTTCTTACTTTCAGCTTATGTTGTTATAAAAAGTGCTTTAAAATGTGTGTTCTAAAAGTTCCAACTTTTGATTTTGAAAAATAAACAAAAAACAAAAAAAGGGGTGTATACCAACCTTGAACCCGTGACCTCAAGCACACAAACCCAACGTGTTAACCAATATGTTACAATAGCTCATCCATTCATTTCTCTTCCCATTTAATTATTGTACTCGTTTTCTTTTTTCCTTTTTAATTAAAAGCCGTAGCTTAAAATTGCTTATTAGGAGCTTATTTGTTACGCTGTGAGCCTTTTCTTATTTTCCCTTTGATCTTTATAGCTTTTTAGATTTTCCCTGAATTTTTGGTAATTTTCCATAAAGTAGATTATTTTTAATCATTTTTCTAAGGTTTTAAAATTCGAAAATACATAAAAAATAGAAAAAAGTTTTATAAAAATACAAAAAAAATAGTTTTTAGCATTAGATTAAATACTTTTAGGTTTACATTCAGAAAAATCATTTTCAACACTTTGAGATTTTAATTTTTATTTTTGAGCTTTTATTTTTAATTTTAAAAATAGGATTTTAATTATAGTTAAAAATAGTTTTCTGAGTTTTTATAATATTTTAGACTTTTCTAAGTTTAAAAATCATTTTTCTTAATTTTTAGGACTTAATTTGCTATTATTTAGGATTTAATTAGATTAAATTAGTTTTTAATTCATAAAAAATTCAAAAATAATCAAAAAAATATAATTCCTTTTTCTAAAATTTTATTTTGTCTTATTTTAGGTTTAGAAATTTAGTTTGCATTTTTAAGAGTTAGTTTTGCTTAATTTGCTTTATTGTCGCGTTTTATTTGCTCCCGTTAATTGCTTAGTGTTTAATTGCTTTTAATTGCTAGTTTTTAATTGTTCCTTTTAATTGGTAGATATAGATAATCAAATCAATCTTTGTTACCATTCAAATTCATTGTCCGAACAACAAGCGAGGTTTCAATTTCACAAATCATTGGGGAAACGACCCAGGAAATCATATTTCCCGGTTAAGATACGTATTATATTATATTATATATATTTTGAAGAATTTCCTTTTTACTTTTGTCCTCAATGGTGAATTGGTAATTTTCCATAGTATTATTATATATATATTTTACCCGTATCAATGTGTTTCGTATTTCATTCCTCAACACATGGTTGGTATTTATAGATTACAAAGAGATTAGGATTAGGATGAGATTGGGAGACACCTTATACACAAGATAAGGACAACTTAATTGACAACTAATTGACAGCTAACACTCCCCCGCAGTCCGAGCGGCAAAATCGCGAAAGCTCGAACTGGAGTAGAAAACTAGAAAAGAGAAAAATAACAGTCGTGCGGATTTGTGACCTTAGCACAAATCACCAACACAAATTACGGGATAATTCAAAGTATCCTAATAACGGAGAATAATTCAAAGTATTCTCACCAACATAAGATATAATAAAAACAAAATAAAATGATTTTTTTTGTTGGCTGTCAAATGGTCCGACGAAGATAACTCTACTAGTGTGCCCATCATATTCTTTTCTCTGACCCCACTTGTTGATTTTGGAAAGCCCCATGCCCCTTCACAGTTCACACAAGCTCCTACCAACCTTGTTGTTGTGACCTAATTCATTTCTTTTTATACTTCCATCTTTACCATCACATATATTCTCACATATTACAATCAACTCCGATATGATAAAACAAGAATAAAAGGCTACGGTCCACACTTTCCAGTAGCACAGTGATATGCAACTTTTAAAAACACCACTTCGTTAACTTTCATATACCACGACAAATTTCATTCCTTAACAATCACCCAATAAACACACACAAAAAAACACAAATCTGAAAGATAGGAAATTTGGTCCATTGGGTGTATTCTTCAAGAGAGAATTTAACCGTAAGTGGCACTTGATTTATTGAATATGATAGCTAATAAGATAAAATAAAAAGGTACGTTTGGATCCCTCCGGATCATCGGCGACTTGCCGATGACCGGAGGACAGCTATTTTGTAGTTTTAAGGATCGTTTAGCCTGATACCATGTAAGAATGATAAAAGGGTAATGTAGAATGGTAATGTGTTTCGTATTTCATTCCTCAACACATGGTTGGTATTTATAGATTACAAGGAGATTAGGATTAGGATGAGATTGGGATACACCTCATACATAAGATAAGGACAACTTAATTGACAACTAATTGACAATTAATTGACAAATAATTGACAGCTAACATAGAAGAATTATTGCTTCCAAAATCATCTTCTTGATGGCCCCTTTTGCTTGATTTCGTTATATAACCTAATTTGTTTATAAAGGAAGTTTTCTTTTTGGTTGTCGATGCTGGAAAAGTGATTTACAATTCTATAATTGCGTCATCCGAGTAAGAAGTTGGTTTTCTAGTGCAATATGTATTTTTAGGTGGTTTATTCATGATAATGGAATCCAGATGGAGAAGAAAGAGGAGATAGGAAATGTTTATTCATGATAATGGAATCCAGATGGAGAAGAAAGAAGAGATACCCACAGCCTATTTTTTTGGTTAATATCTGTTTTGAGAAAGTAAAGTTGGATTTGAGTAGGGTTGAGTGTTCACAACTAATGAACCCGGCATATGGTCGGGGCGGGTTTGCTTTAAATGTTTTGCAACCCATTCATGCATTTATTAAAAGCCTTGGAACAACAATCCTGGCTTTTAATAATAAGAGTATAATATGCTAGGACACACATTATATTATTATACCACGAGGCTTGGATACGCTCGTGCGTTGCACCGGGCATGTTTTTGGGTAAAACTCCAAATCAAGTCGCCTATTTAATTTTTCTTTCAACTACATTTTGCGTTCATACCCGTGCGATGATCGGGCTTTGTTTTTCGATAAAAATATGAAATTTTACTTATGTATAAACTTTTGTTTTTATCTATTATCATGAACTTTTGCTTAGGTTAAATCATCAATTATTTTTTCAACCTTTTCAACTTCTGCTCAATCCATAACTGACTTTTAATTTTATGTTAATATGAATATTGATTTGTTGACTGAAATAAATCACAATCAATGCTTTCCGTTACAAAAGTAAATCATAATCAATCAATGATTTCCGTTAATAAAATAAATCGCAATCAATCAATGCTTTTCGTTATGAAAATAAATCTCAATCAATGCTTTTGAATACCGTATAAGACTTTAGAGAATAATTTGTAAATTTTTCAAAGCATGAGTTACACCATTTGATATACCACTATTCTTGCCTTTGTGTGAACAATTCCCTTTTTGTCGTCTTCTTTGATGCTTCTGAACTTGTGTTTAATCCCCAAAATGGGCCACTGTAAGAAATCTAACAAACAAAAAATTCAGCAACTCTAACAGATTAAAAATAAATCTAATCTAGGCAATGGAAAAATGAGACTCGAAGAATTCCAATTCTTTGTTTCTTTTTTTCATGGGACACAAAGAATTATTTAATTGTTGATTGCTTAAGGTTTCTGTGCGTTGGGTAGGTATAAGCATGCTGTTGCATGTAATTGAAACGTGACGCATAATGTTTAGGTAGTTAAAAGAAGATTAAACACGTATAAGTTTAAAAAACATAAATGTGTTTCATCAATGTAATAGAAAACCTGTTAAAATGCCATGTTATTGCTAAGCACAACTTAAGATGAAAGATTTTGAATCATTCAAATCACTAAATACCCACTAATAAAAATAAAACCATCAAAAAATGGCTTGCATCATCAAAACTATGATTTATTATTTTTCATTGTACTTTGTTGACTTTGTAGCTGATACAGCAAACGAATCAAGTTCCAACTTTCCAACTACTCTACTCCTTATCATGTTTACTATATTGCTCATTCCTTCTTGTATCTTCACTTTTACTACACCATCTCAAAAACCTTTAACTTATACTTCAGTTATAAATATAAATCACTATTTAATGCAAGACTCATTATATTGATACAATACAAATCAAGAACAAACACAAAAATTACTATCTAAAAGGTTGAATACACATATCAATACATTTTTCACCTCTCATCAAACTATGATCCATAAATTAAAATCATCTTCATGCGATTATATAAGTCAAGGTGGCAACTAAAACAAAATCACATCTTTCATCTTTATATATGATGCATAGTTCTGTGTAAACATATGTAAAAGAAAACAAATGGTGGAATCAAATAAATGGGATTTTTACCTATTTCAAAAGATCGTAATTCTCTTTTTTCAAAAAACACTACAAATTTTTAATCCCTAATTTTCTTTATTACATTATTGGTTTACAACTAAAATCATCTATTCTTAATTATATACACCAAAAAGTTCTTTTGCAAATACGCAAGTGCTTAAAAAAGTTATACAAAAATAGTAACGGTTTTTGTACATACCTTTTATTTATGTTGTTATCATCAAATTCCAACCAAACAACTAAACCTGATGAAAACAACCATAATATGAAATTTTATCAGATCTAGAACCTTGTGGTGCAAAAACACATTTAAACACAAAGGGATCAAAGTCGACAAACCTTTGATAACCTTTTTGTTCAAACATACATCATCGTCATCATCATCATCATCATCAACTCATCTTCGTTGGAGGTTCATCACCATCGCTAAGAAGATTTTCGTGACAAATACACCACACAAAAAAGAGAGTCGATAATAAAAACCTTTTCATACACATATATGAATAAATTAACAACATGAATATAATTACCTTTGTTTAGAAAAGAAATCTGCCAAAGTAGCCTTTTCATATCCTTCTTTCTCTTCATGTCTTCTTTCATGCTCACTGTTTATATGTTGAAGCTTTTACACCATCAACACCTACAAATACATGCATTTAATCAAACCATAAACTACCAAATCGAACATGAAATAACCAAAAATAACACAATTTGAAACACACAACAAAAATCGTAGATGTAAACCAAACACATACATCAAACATAAATAAGAATCTAGTGTGTGGGGAGATAAAAAAAATACCTATCTCGTTTAAATATTGCAAAACACATGCTGATTGGTATTCTTCAGTTATGTAACCCTGTATGTATTCCTTGGAGTTATGGCTTCATGGTTGTGTAACTGACGGGTCGTATTAATGGTTTTGGTAACTCACCGGTGGATTACACACGTAAAGCTGTGTTTACAAATAGAAATCTTTTGTGTAGAATCATTAATACATCCGTATTAAATGTACAAAACTCAATCTTATATTATATAAGATAATAAATAACCACTCATCCCTTAAAAAATTACCAACCGAATATGACAACTACTAACGTCAGAGGTAGTGGTCAACATGATTCACCATCCACCTTAACGTCACCTCAGCTTTCTGTTTCCTTTCACCATACCTTACCATTCAAATGTTTTGGTCACTACACCTCACCTTTCATACCTATTTTTTTAAAAAACTTTTAAACACTAAAACTTTTATTTATAAATTAAAAATGTTACATAGATAATAAAAACATAAGCGTACAAAATAAAAATCTAAAACATGATTCGAACCATTACATTGTTCTGTAATGGTTAATCATATCCAAGGTTATAAATAGCGTGAGGCGTGGCGTGGCGGCATAACCAAGCCTCACGCCTTAGCGGTTATGCAGTAGCCTTTGCGTTTTTAAGGCGTGGCTTAAGGCGGCCCAAAATATGAAAATATTTATATCATATTTCATATATATTGAGTTTAAATAAAGCGTTGTACATATGAATAAAGTTAAGAAACTATCCATACATGTAATATTCTTTGTTTTGAAAAAAATAATTATCAGAGTTGAATCTAAAAGGCTCGCTACGCCTCACGCCTTAGCGCGCCTTTTCATGTCTCATCCCTCGCCATGCCTAGAGTCAATGCATTGGTTCATTTCGTAACATGGAGGCCACGCCTCACGCCTTAACGACACCTTGGCGCCTTAAAGGCGCGCCTTTTAGAACACTAATCATATCTTCCTTCTCAGCAACGGTGCGAAGCAATTCGTTCCCAGCCGCGAGCAAGTTGCTTGAGTTTGTTATATCAGCATATGTCGCCCTTTCTAGAGTGTTGAAATCGTACTTGATCAAGCGATGATGTGGCAGTGACAACACCCTCAGCATTTCCAGACCACGACTACACATTTAATCAAGGTTTCGATTCAACACGTCCAACCAATTATTCGCCAACGCGACATCAGCTACAAGTTCTTGTCGTAGTTGCCTAATAGTAGTTTGTCTCACAGTATTTAGTTATGTAGTCATGGTGTCCACTTAAAGAAGGTGTGTATAAAAATTATGAAATTGAGAGAGTTTAAAAGGTGTGTTTAAAAATGAACCATTGTAGGTGAAGTTTATAGCTACTTATATTTGAAAAAATGAGGTAGTTGTAAATTTTTTTATAACAATCAACGGTAACAAATATAGGAGGTCTCACACAAAATACTATCTCACGCATGGTGAGGCTACACCAAACCAAATTGAAAATTCCATACCTCACGCGTGAGCTTATACATAGTTTTTGGAGTTCGCCCGTGAGTGACCTACTCATCGACCTAAACTCACGGCCACTCCCTTCACTTTAATGCATTTTTTTCTGTAATCATAACCTTTAGCAAAACCATTAGAAATATATGTTTAGTATTTAAAATTTCCTAATGAAATGAAACAAACAAAATTGGAATCTACCCAATGTGTCTCATTATGGTTGCCATGAGTTTTATTTTTTTATTGTTTTGGGGGGTGTGGGTTTCGAAGTATCTGTTGGGAATTAACATCTAAATGACATTTATGATCACGAGTAATTCAGCGAAAAACATCTTAAAAGGATCTCGTATGATGTGCATAGATTAACATAAATAATAATAAAGTTACCAATCTCTTGTTATTAAATTGAGTAATCAAAATGAGCTAAGAACACTTTTTGTTCTTACTAAAAACCCTCGAAACACTTCCTGTTCTTACTAAAAACCCTCAAAACACTTTAAGTCACCTAAGAAGATGACATCTAAGGATTTAGTCTACATAACACATCTAGTTTTTATGTTCACGATCAAACAATGAAACCCTTGTTCTTGTTCTTGTTCTTGAGGAAATCAACCCAAAGATCCCTAAGGGATTAATATGTCGATCGATTTAGGTTTTGGAGAGGAAAGAAAAAGATCAATGACTTGTTTGTAAGGGCTTTGTGTTTTTAGGGTGTGTCCAAGACAATCCTAGTACAATACAAATTACTTAAGGAACAAGTTTGGTCTTATTTTCTTTTGTTTTCTCCTTAGCTCGGTTGAACCATGCTCCAAAATGGATTATCCATATTGATTTTGGACTTAGTTTATTAACATGTCCATTACATATTAATTAAATAGTCTAACGTTTATTATTGCATCAAAAGGACTAATTAACGTCCGTTAAGTCAACCATGAAATGATAATTAATATATTTATTATAGTTACAGTGAATATATTAACTACATTATAAATGGTAGTATCTCGGTGCATACGTGTGACCCCATAAGCTCATGTATCTCCAGCCGTATAATTATTTACTATGATATAAGCACATCCCAATAGCTCTTATTTGTGAATGTCATACTCATAAATAAATATACTAGCAAAGGTTAGTGTCTAGCGACATGCCAATGCTCCCAGAAATACCTGAGTGAAGTTTCGTAAATGTCTCAGATTGAAATGGTTAATTAAATCGTCCTTTTGTTTTATATACTTGTTAAATATGTATATGGATCAAATTAATGCCAATATTTAACTATCTTATTTCTCATTATAGATATTGAACTAGATTACCAAATGTAATCAAGATTCATCTTGACTACCCTTTGGGTACGACCATGCACACATTTGATCAATTCAACGAGAGGCCCAACATTATCTAACTCCAGTAACATGTAGAGGAACAAATCCTATTTTTACTACATGTGTCATTCATGTTCTTTACAACACTTCTGAAAATAGCCTTTATAACTACCTTATTGAGGATAGCCTTTAACTATAATTAAGAAATCTCATCCACACATGCAAGACCTACTTGCATCTCAAGTCTGAGGACGAGTAAAATATCACCACTTACAAGATTTATTTATCGACAGCGATCCATAAAGTGAATACTCATTTGTTGGGGTCGTCCAGTATTCATAGCCAGTGAATAACATATGAGTTTGGCGGACACATTCTTTAATATTCATCCATGACGAATATTACCAATCGCTCACACTGTCTTAATTTTTCAATACTCCTGTATCGTTGACTGATAATGAACAATTTTAGTATAAATAAATTTATTCATGGATTTAAACATGCAAATAAAGAACACAGTAGTATAAATAAAGATGATCATACTCGGTATATCAATTTATTATTTAATACAACTGCTTATAGTTTTATTATCCAAATACCAAATATATCAATTCATGATGATCCTAGTTGAAAACTCATGCATTACGTCATGAAAATCGTACTTGTTGACAAGGCATAGGTTTCATGAACAAGTCAACTAGGTTATGATCTTTCAGAACTTTGAGACTACTTATTTTAAAAATTCACATATAGTGAAGTTCTTTGAACATTCCGATGATTGTCATGATGTATGTGTGCACTCAAGTACAAGTATCACTATATGAGTATTGCCACACTACTTTCCTTAAGGTGTATGACATCAACAAAACACCTGTTAGAGACAGTCATCTTAAAAGTTTCTCAAACTGTAAAGCATTCTTACACTTTTTACGCATAATGCAACTATGCTCTCAACTGAGCCTGTCTAGTTAGCATCGTTATCATCCATGATGAAATCCTTCCATGACTAAGATTGAGTATCACCTCAATCAAACTAGCATTAGTGTATACAAACAACACTATGCTCTTTATTTAAAATCCATAAACGATGAACATTCTATTGGTAATGTTTGGCACCCTTATGAATTCCAAGTTTGTTGGCTATGATAATTGCGCCAGAATTGTCGCAACATATATCCATAGGTTTTTCATTACGGAAAGATTCCAAGCCCAGGAATGAATTTACTAGTCTAAACATATTTCATAGAATGTTTCTTTTAATAGTTATCTAATCACCTTCACTTACATACTAATATTGTCAAATCATCTTACACTTGTACAAATGATATAACTAGCCACATACACAATATGATGTACATAATGAATCCTTCAGTTAGACTTAAGATTTCCATATATGTGTTTAATCTCATCAGGTGAGATATATCCATTGAGACTCGCTCAATGATATGTCATGTTGTGTTAGACTTAGTAACAACATATATTTATTTCAATAAACAGATATTCCAAGGTTCTATGCTTTATTTTCTAAATCCCTCTAGAGAAACTTTATTCCAAGCTAAGGGATCAAATCTAGCTTAGATGGAAAGTTGTTTCTCATATGTTATATAACGTATGTGATTTAAAGAAAACAAACATATTGCTTCCACTAGCTCTTAGGCGTACTCTTAAATTATCTTAGTTCTAATCAAAAATCAAATCATTGATTTAATAATTAAACTTAAGATTTAACTCCTATATGCGTGCTTTGATCTATACTTGAATTCTTGCATTTTGTACACTTTTCCTAAAGATTATTTGAATTCATAAATCCTTTTGATTACACACCATCCTCGCAATAATTCATGAAAGAGTTTTGATATTCCATTGCCATATTTTCATATTTATGAAAACAAGTATGACAATTAAACATCTTCATATATTTAATGCGCGTAGAAAGGAAAATTTATTCATAGTTAATTGCTTGAGTATGAGTAAATATCTTGTTACAAGGTGTGCATTAAATATGTATACAATTTTGTCTATATGAGTCTTCTCTCTTAAGAATTCATTTTAACCTCGTAGATTAACCGATTGGTAAAAGATCAATCAAGTTCCAAAAATGATTATATTTATTGGACTGCATCTTAGCATTCATAGTTTTAAGTATTCATCGGTTTCGAGAATCGACAATGCAACTCTATGGTTAGCGGGTTCACCATGATCCTCTAACTCTGTTAGCCTTAAAATATGGTGACATATCCAGAATTACATTAGTTCATTTATAGTCTGACATATATGGACTAATAATGACTAAGTACAATAGTTGTGTGTCACTAGGACTATAAATACCCCATCTATACTTCCATGGAGGGGTGAAGCTCACATTTGTAAAGTGTGTAAGTGTGTGTGTTTTCTCTCAACATATACACATCTTCCCATCTCATTTATCCTTCAACTCTAATAATATGGATTTACATCTTTTTCATTTTACACAACCTCCAGATCTTGTTTTAATCCCTTGGTCATATGTCATTTATTTTCAACAATTGGCATCAAAGCTGCAGGGGTGTATTGTATCATTTGTGTTTGTTGTTGTCACTTTTACTGTTCACGTCACTATTCATTGTTACTGTTTATCCACTGTTCTGGTTACTGTTCATTTGCTAGTTTTTCAGTTTCTTTTTCGTGGTACAAGTGTTCTTCTTCTCCTAAGAATCAACCACGAAATAACAGTAGGGATGTTACTTATTGTTGTTGTTTATAATTTTTCTTGGTGCTTAGAAGACAAGAAATAGATCTGGGTTCATATTATTTCTTGGTTGCGTTTTGATGTAAGAAAAACCCAGATCCAGAAAAAGTACAAAAGTACTGACATTGCGTTTTGACCAGTCAAATGCGTTTTGACTGGTCAACTGCGTTTTGTTGGGTGGTTGCGTTTTGTGGTTGCTTTTTGTCAAGATCAGCCTGCGTTTTGACTTACATGAAGACATTTTAATGATTTTTGTGAAAAGAAATGCTGCCAAAATTTTGTCAAGTCATTGCGTTTTGACTATAACAAGCCTGCGTTTTGTCTAGTTTCTGTTACGTTTTGACTCGAAGAAAAAAAAGAGGTTGGTTGCGTTTTGATTAAAACCTCACCCAAACCGATTCAACTCGGTATTTACCGAGTTGACCTGGTCAAGACTCAATGAGTCCATACAGAAAAAAAAGGATGACAGACTCGTGAACCACTTCACTACAACATTCAACCAACATCAAGCAACAACATCAACCCAACAGCTACATCAATCAAATCCATCATCTAAAATCCTAACTCATCGTCATCGTCACCTATCAACAACAAATCAATCTCCAATCTACTCCATCTCCTTCAATCCATTCCACAACAAGACTCAAACAAAGACAAATGATCTCAGATTTTGTTTTCTTCCTGTTGTACAATAATAGTTATGACCTTACAAAGATCAAACACGAAAAACATATCATCACGGATATGTCAAGAGTAAACCTCTTTTTGATATACGAACATAAAGTTAGTTGTATAACATACTTGTTATAAACTATACTTTGTTTCGATTAAAAGACTCAAGTTACATGTCGAACTACATCAAATATCAACCTACCTGAGACCCATTATTAAAAGATCTTGAAGACTATTACTTCTTGGTTCTTGACACTTTGTGTGATTCGATGGTGATGGGAAGTTAAGAGAAAAATAGGGGTCTGATGAATTGATGTTTTCGTGTGAATCATAAAGATATATCAATCTGTGTTTTGAATATACAAGATGGAAGATCTTGTTGATCGGCATGGATGATGAAAGACTATTTGTGATTAGTATGAGTAGCAATGAAAGAGGATTATAAGTGAGGGTGGTTTACGTCTTTGATTGTGAATGATGATTTGATTGAGATATGGTTGGATAGACATGTGACTGGTTTGAGAGAAAATGGAGTGATAAGGAGAGGCGGATGTATAACTGATTAGGGTTGTGTGAGTGAATTAGGGATTAGTTAATACCCTAATTTTTAGGTAGGATAGATATATAACTGATGTTGTTGGACCGGGTACAAGTACAAGATTGGGCCAAGGTTTATAATTGTGATGGACCGAGTATTGATTTTTTTAATAAGGCCAGCAGTTATGGTATTATACAAATCAATGGACTTGGGCTGTATGATTTAGTGGGCCGAATGAATTACGGATTTGGGATGGAACTGGATTGATTTTTAATCCGAAAGTTATTAGTTTTAAGCTAGTAATTTTTTTTGATTAAGCCGAGCATGAAAAATGCTATCACGACAAGTTTAATTAGAAAAATGTAAATCCGTTGACGACATTCAAACACAACATTTGTCTAGTTTAATGACAATTGAACAACAACAACAACAACAAACATGATACATAACACTAAAACGATTCTGAAGAGATTCGATAAATGACAAACAGCTAGAGATTCGAACTACGATGACAAGTGATCACGAAGTTGATTTGGTATCCCTTATTTGAGATTGAAGTTGGATTTCACGAAGGCGTCTACTTATTTCATCATCGAGACTTTCTTCTATTTTCTATCGATTGATGACTTGCTTGAACGTATACAGCTTATGATTAAGACTTAAATTATCTAGTTACCAGCAGTCAGGGGTGGTTGGTTGCAGACCTGGTTAACTATCACTTAAAGGAGTTACGTTGTAGTACTCAGTGTCATACGCAGAAGACGATGTGGATAATTTCAAGAGGTGTTGTACTTCTCATACTTATGCGGTAGGGTATAGAGTACGTATAGATTTAATCTTGCACCGTTCTTCAATCACAACAGTGCAAGCTTAAGTAACAAATTTGGGGGATTTCACTTTATTTTCAAGTTTGGTATATCGGGTTTACTTCATAAGTGATCACAACAATAGCCGACAGAATTCGAGGTTTGTAAAGTTAGCCAAAGAGTTTCAAGGTTGAGATGTAATCAGCAATTCTCACTGCATTTCAAGACAAATGTACTTCACAGTCTAAGCCAAATCCTTAAGGTTCTTCAACGACATTCATATACAAGACCTTGATTATACCAAGTTTTCTTGATTCTTGCTTCATCTCCTCTACGGTTTCTGAAGTCAAGAGAGTAATGCTTTGTTTGGATCTCAAGATTTGTACTAAAGACAAGAACTTCTCAAGTATATAGACGTACACGACAATGATGCTTCCGAGAGTTCGCAACCATCATGGGGGAAAATGTGTACATCCGGGACTTAGTTGACTTTGATGTTACCATGTCAACTTCCAGGGGGAAGTAGTGTATACTACTTTACCAAATATGGTTTGTGAAGTATTCTACATACGTGAGAAGAATTGTTGCTGATTTCTTGCATGCACCCCCGAACGAATATTCACCAAGCCCTAATGACAAGAAGCAGTGGTCGTTGGTGTGGTTTGACTTCTACAAATTCCGCTGTGCACGTCTATGACAAGTAGAAGATTGTTCAAGCTACTTTAAAGTTTCAGAATCTGCTTAAGATAGGGATGTTGGTTTGGGGGGAAGCTGATTCAGAAACTTCGCCAAAAAGGAGTCTATGAAGAAAGCTTTTCAAGACATGCTGCATGGATTGGGGGGAAGTTAATCCAGTTCATGCATACTACAATGGTTCCTGTACAAGTAAAGACAATGAAGATCCAAGCTGGAGTACAAGTTTCAAGACAAGGAGAACTCAGAAGACATCTTCAGCTTTGGAAGTGCTTTGGAAGACTTTATTTCTGTTGTATTTGTACCTGATAGGAACATTGTAAGTAATTCCGTATGTGTCCACATATTGGGGGAAGATTGTTAGCCTTAAAATATGGTGACATATCCAGAATTACATTAGTTCATTTATAGTGTGACATATAGGGACTAATAATGACTAAGTACAATAGTTGTGTGTCACTAGGACTATAAATACCCCCTCCATACTTCCATAGAGGGGTGAAGCTCACATTTGTAAAGTGTGTAAGTGTGTGTGTTTTCTCTCAACACATACACATCTTCCCATCTCATTTATCCTTCAACTCTAATAATATGGCTTTACATCTTTTTCATTTTACACAACCTCCAGATCTTGTTTTAATCCCTTGGTCATATGTCATTTATGAACAAACTCATATTCCTTAGAATTAATATAAAAACATATCACTCAGGTGCTTGAGGTATCCTCACGGATCTATGAATAAGAGTTACATCATTATGTGGTTCGAAAGTTACATGTTTGGCCTCAATATGACATTCACTAGTGCATTTAGAAGGTTGTGTATTTTGTCATTGTATTTCTACTAGATTTAAAAATCCTCCCACTTGCTTCTTGTAATAAGAGACTTTTCTCCAAATACTCAGCATCTTAAGCAATAATAATTTTTTCTTATTTGGGACATACAAAATACATTGACAGTTCTTGACTCTAGTTTGTTAATGACACGCTTCATAAGTGATGCGGGTTTTTCAAACTCACATAAGTTTTACAATACCCTAGGCAGAGTACCTAATCATTGTAGTGTTGTATAGGCAAGACTCGGGGGTTGTTATTGGTCTCTAGGAGAATAGTTTGTGAAGCCTCAAATTAAATGTAACTAAGGTCTAAGGGTCGAGAGAAGATTATCTTCGTATTTTTTTATATTTTAAGAAAGCAAGTAAAATCTCAGGTTTAAAAGGGGTTTTGTTTTAAAGCTAATTAACTAATAAACTAAATTAAATCTAAACTAACTATGTGGAAACTCGTATAGGTAAACAAACGTGTTTACTTAATCATGCACTACTCTTTAGTTTGATCCTACTAATCCTATTGCCCGTCACCCTTGTGATGTAATGTGTATGTATTTCCTAATTCATGAACAAATTACATAAAATGTTGTCTATGTAATATTCCATTAAGGCAACATACAAGTAATATAGTATGAAGACTATTACAAGGCCCCTAAGAGTACATTACACGCATTCAAACACTTAAGAGGTGATCAACCATATTAGAGCAAGGTAGTATTAAGACTATTGTGATGGTATCCTTTCTACATAATTATGTTTCCCTAGACGTCTTCGCAAGAAATTAAGAAGCTAGTTTACTAGAGCCTAACATGCACACTCATCAACAAGAAGCAATAGTAAAAGGATTTACAAACTAAGTTTCATGCAATCATAAGCAAACACTAAATAATTCAGCCTAGCATGTTAATTGAAATTAAAGAACAAATAATCAAACAATACATAGACATATTAAAAGAATAAAGGATGAAAGAACTTCACTTTAATTAATCATGGAGTAATTGGTGGATACAAAAGGGTTTGAGAACCATAAAATTCGCCCAAAAACTAATAAAAATCGTTCCTCTAAAATACCCTACAAATTCCACCATTAAACACAAAATTTAGGGGTTTGTATATATAGGAAAAAATAAATGCGACGGTGTCGCTTGTTAATTGCGACGCCATCAACCCACGAATCTTCTTAGGGTTTCTTTTGAGTCGGCTACTTCTGACACCGTCACCAAAATCCTGACGCCATCGCTTAAGCCTCCTGACGCCGTCACAATAGATTGTAACGCCGTCTCTAGCCACTATATGCTCTTTTGATACTGAAATTCGTGTAGAGTTGTAATCTCGTCCGTTCTTCCTAAATTGAGTCCAAGTCACGTGTATTTCCTCCAAATGTCATCAAAGTGCTAAAAATACAAAAAGAAACGATTAAGCATGTATTTTGGGTATATTTGCATGATTTATAGGGTTAAATGACCCCGAAAAGTGTATAAAATGACACCTCATCAAATACCCTTACACTTGGGATTTTCTTGTCCTTAAAAAATGAGCTTTTCTACCTATTCAATAGCATTATCGGGGGCATTTAATTTACTCAATAAAGATAATTCATGGCACAACCAATTAGACCTCGTAATTAAAAGCACGAAAATTATATACTAGCACCTCACATAAGTGTTTGAATTCTCTCTTTCTCTCGGGTATATAATGAATTATAACAATATGAGAAATGGGAAAATAATACTCGTTACCTGTCATAGCATATAAATTACCATAAGCTTGATAAATGATCAAATCTCCATCGCATTTGCGTAAGCACATAGAAATATTTTGGTGGGTTTGGGTGAATTTGGGTGGTTGTGAGTTAACTGTCTAGAAGAATACACGTAAAGGCATTGATAAGCCAAGACTCGACCACACTAGGACAAAGATATACAAACTCTACATCAAACTCTTTCTTTTTATTTTCTTGACACAATTTTGACATAAACATAAACTTAAGCAAAATGGTAGTATGTACATTTTGTTCTTCTTTTTTTCTATTTTTTTGATTTTTTTTCTCTTTTTTACTTTCTTTTATATTTTTGTTTCCGTACACTTTTGCCCTGCCATCTGCTAAACATAAATAATACATGACTTGGGGTTTATAAACACACCCCTACACTTGGTTTTTTAATACTCAATACATAAACTAACTAATGACCCGAATTAGGAGGATCAATAAACATGCAGTATAATAAGCTCGTGTGGGGGTAATAATTTGACTTTCTTCCCTATTTCTCCATAAAACAAAAACTGCCATGAATCCCAATCATCCTAAAAATGTATATACTAATAAAAGACTCGACTTAGCAACCATGTACTCAATCAAATAATCAACTATGTTTTACAAATGTGATAACAATAATGTACTAAAAATGAGTACATACAAGGAACGCTAAGGCGATTTGGGTGTAACAATTGGTGTGGGTGTAAACAATGATCTTCATTAATAATCTGAAAACCACCAGAAAATTACAAGAAATGCGAAAAGGATAGGCACAGAGGGGTGTGCTAGGGGTATCTTGCACTAAAAATGAGTGCATAGCAAGGGTTTGGGGGTAGTTATATGATCGAGGTGACCATCATAACTATACAAAATACAAGTTTAAAAACAAGGGTTTATCCTAGTGCCTCTAATCATTTAGCAAATCCTAATCATACGAATGTGATCTCACTAGCGGTCTCGGGATGCATCACTAAAACAAGTTCTAGAATTTAATATACTATCGGTACACTCTCACATAATTCTAACTAATATCAATGCTCCAGAAAAAGTGACAAAACCACACATGCTGGATTAAATCCATGAGTGAGACATATGCGATTGCTCATTCCTTAACTCCAGCAAGCTAAAGGTTAAAATTATCTAAGCACCAAAGATGGATGCTTAATTCCTAAAGATCTAAAGGCGAACCTCACATTTTTGGGGTGAATTTTTTTTGAGTGGTAGGGTTTTGGTGCTAATAATATAACTCCTATCCATGAGACGCTATTAATACTTAGTTTTCATCGATATGTGCTATAAAAAATTTTTAATTTGGGTCAAAGTTACCGTCTACGCTACGCTTCAGTATATTACTCATCTTCTTAAGGACAAAGCAAATGCAATTGAAGGAATAGTTTCTTAGGCTTTATTTCCCCCTACACTTATTCTAAACATTATCCCCAATGTTCTATAAGTACCCGAAAAACGAATAAATGGAAATAAGAGAAAGCAAAAGAAACTAGTACTCCCCTGGTTTTGCTAAATATTAGAGAAGAAACAAGATAAACCGGCTAAATCGTCATCCAAGAATCGTCCATGCGAAAATCCAAAGAACTTTTGGGCTTCTCCTTATCAAATATAATCTACAAATCAAAGACAAGAAACAACTATACCGAGCGTAAAATTCGCGTGTGAATGATATACAACCCAAATAATTGTGAAATATATTCCTAAGAAAGCAATAAAGATATGATGAATGTACTAATGTAATCATGGTTTTCTGCAAGAGTTAGGAAAATTACACAAAACTAAATTTTTTTATAAAAACAAAGATTACTGTAGCTGGAGACGCGACGCCGTCAGGAAAAATCCTGACGCCGTCTCCTGACTCTGTAAATAAAAAAAATTCTTGGAAGAATTTCTACACGCATATCTTATTAGTTATTCCCTGGAAAAATTACTGCATAACCCACAAGAACGATTAGTATAATCATATGACTCGAAACATGACACAAGACGCGAATTAATCTAAACTATTTATTTTATATGTTTGAAAAGGTTCTTATAAACCGGATATTTTCCCTTACACTTATTTGATGCAAAATACATTTGATTGCAATTAAGACGAAGTTAAATAAAAAACAAAGCATGATTACAAATAATTCAAACATAATAAAACAAATAATAAAGAATAAAACACACGACACTCCTAAAATGCATAAAAATAAAAGATTGGGTTGCCTCCTAATAAGCGCTTTGTTTATTAATGAGTCTTGTAGCTAGACTCGGAGTCACACGCCTTACGTGACTCCTCATTCACTCGTACTACTGCCACTACTACTCTCCTCAATTTTGGTTAAGTATTCGGTTCCTAACTCTAAACATTCCTTATAGAACCCTAATATCTTATTCATCACATAATCTACTCCTCTTCTCTTATCATCCTCGTTCCTAAAGTAGACCGATTGCGTATGCTCCTTTTCCATATCCGACAATGAATCAAATTGCTCTATCTTATGGGCATATTATAGGAAATTTCATCAGCTCTATTTGTGAATTTCACTACTCCTAATGATAAATCATGGGTCATGTTGAATATTTCAACAAAAGGTTTTCCAAGTACTACTTGCGATAATCTAGGTTCTATAGTTGAACTAATATCCTCAACAATCACGACATCCAAAACATAGGTGAAATTTCCTACAAAAATATGCATCCCTCTAACTCTTCTTGTGAAATTACTTATTCCTATAAGACTCTGGATCTTCCCTAGGTTCAAGCTGTTTCCTCATGATCCAATTATATTGCATACGAGTCATGATGTTTATATGGGAGTTAAGATCTATGTAGGCCTTCCCCACATGTACATGTCCTATGTTGCATGGTATTTTAAGGTTCATAGGACTTTCACCTACAATGATGGGGTTTCTTAAGAACAACGATAGAATTGGGGCACACATTAAGTACTTATGATATACTAATTCGCTTCTAGTTGGAAATTTGTCAAAGTACTCTACTCCTAATTCCTCCCTTGTTACAACATTATTGTCTTCTTCTAACTCTTTTTCATTAGAATCATCATACTTCTTAATTCATTCAACAAACATTATGTCTCCATTATTTTCTTTTGTGCAAATAAATTATATGTTAGATGATGGGGGATTAAGTATAATGATTAAAGGAATGAATTGAGCTTACAAATTTTCTCTGTGGTTAATGAAACTGGTGAATTAGGTGGTGATGGTGTGTTGGTGTTATCCATTGTGAAAACTTGATTACTTGAAAGTAAAATTACGAACAAATAAACAAAGAAAAGATAGACTACAAGAAAGCTAATTAAAAAGAAAAGAAAAATCTCACTTGATAGGAATCTAGTGAGAAGACCTAAGCTAAATAGAATCCGAAACCTATACTATTCCTTGGTATGATTTGATTATCATAATTACTAAATTGAAAAGCAACAATTAAAATAAGCAAACAAAAGCAATTAAGCACTTAAACTAATTAACGGGAGCAAATAAAACGCGACAAATAAACAAATAAGACAAATTATCCCTTAAAAAATGCAAGATAAAATTTTAAACCTAGAATAGGACAAAATAAAATTTTAGGAAAAAGAAAAAAATATTTTTTTTGATTATTTTTGAATTTATTATGAATTAAAAACTATTTTAATCTAATTAAATCCTAAAAAATAGCAGATTAAGTCCTAAAAATTTAGAAAAATGATTTTTAAACTTAGTAAAGTCTAAAGTAACTTAAAAACTCAGTAAACTATTTTTAACTATTTTTAAAATTAAAATCCTAATTTTAAAATTAAAAATAAAGGCTTAAAAATGAAAATTAAAATCTAAAAGTGTTGAAAATGATTTTTCTGAATGTAAACCTAAAAGTAATTTTTCTAAAACTAAAAACTATTTTTTTATATTTTTCTGAAACTTTTTTCTATTTTTTATGTATTTTTCGAAAATTAAATCCTAAGAAAAATGATTAAAAATAATCTACTTAATGAAAAAATGTGAAAAATTCAGGGAAAATCTTAAATGCTAACAGGAACTCAAGTAAAATAAGTACAAGCTCCCAGCTTATACAATAAGCTGGGAAAAAGCTAATATAAGCTACGGCTTATAAATGGGCTTAAGGCCCAAAGAAAGGGTATAACAATTTTGTGTTCAATACTCACGGATGATGAGTTTTGAAGCACAAATGTAACACTTTGTTTGTGTGGGAGGTCACGGGTTCAAGGTTGTCTAACACCCCTTTTTTGAATTTTTTTTATTTTTCAAATGCAAAAGCTAAAACTTATTAAGCAGACATTTCTAAGCACTTTTAATAAAAGGAGCATAAGCTAAATCCTCAAAATTAAGCTCTCTAAGAGCTTATAAAGCAATGTCCTCAAGAAAGAGAAGTTATAAGCTTTACTTTGCTTGTTTTGGAACTTAAAACAACTTGTACAACAGCTGAATTAAGCTCAAATTCAAAAGTAAAAGCTACTACTGAAAGCTTAGGATGTCTACAAGCTAGAAATGAAAAGCTAAAAGGAATAAAAACACTAGAAGCTAGCTAAATCTACTAATCAAATTAGCAAACTCAGTAAATAACTCAAAAAGCTCAAAAACTCTATAAGCTAAAATGTATAATAAAGCTAAACTAAACTCTGAGCTTTGAAAACTTAATTAATCATATATAAGCTAAAAAATTAACTCATAAAAACTTAACCTACAAGCTAGAAATCAAATTTAAAAAGCTGAACATTAGCTGCTACTATTTTTTGTTTTTCTTTTATATTTAATGAACTTTGAAAGTAAATGTACTTAATCAAATAAGCTAGGAATGAGAAAAAATTACTTACTATAAATTAACCTATATCTAAACTAAAAACCTGCTGAATTTAAAAGCTTAAGAGCTATTAGAACTAGCTTAATCTTAACCAAAAAGTCACTGCAGTGGTTTTAGCTACTGATGCAAAAGGTCAAGGAGAGAACCAAAAGTGCAGGTTACCAACTAAGTAAAAGTTGCACTAGATTCACTCAATGAGTGTCAATTAACTCCTATCAAACAAGCTTCAAGCCTAAAGAGGCTTGAATCAATTTTAATCAAGTAAAGAAATAGGGAAAGAGTCCCCTAGTGCACAGGCAAACTTATTAAGCTATAAAATCTTCATAAACTTAAACTAATTTTTCAAATCTACTCTAAATCTTATTAAATGCAATAATCTAACTATCCAAAAAAGAAATTTCAAGGTTCCTTTGACTTTTGGTGGTCAAACAAGACTAAACCAAACACCCCTTTATTTCTTGACAAAATTTACTTAAGCTTATGAAATGAAAATTTAGAGATCTAAACCTTAATACCAGATAAATACTAGCTTATAACAAGACTAATAAGCATAAATCCACAATCAATTTAAGCTAGAATTAAGAATCTAAGGCTAAGCTACCTATTTTTGGCTTTTTAGTGATTTTTAAGACAAGTAATTAAAATTTAAGAGTTAAGCTACCTAAGCTAAAAACAGATAAGTAAATATACCTAATAAGCTAGAATAAGATCAGATAAGCTCAAATAAACAGACAAATTAAGCAAATAAGCAAATTTACACTAATAAGCAATCATTAAGCTAGATATTAAAGGACAAAGGAATTTAAGTGAAAACTTACAGGAACCTTAGCTAAACAAAGGTAAAAGAATCTCAAAGGGCTATCAACAGTCTGACTTATTTAAAATAACCAGTAAAAGTCCTTGGGATCCTTCATTATTGGATCCCCTTCAAAATGCTTAATAATCCAAATTATCAAGGTCGACACATCTCTATGAGATTTTAGGAAAAATAAGTTTAAATTTAATTTAATTAGCTCTATCATAAGCTTAGAGACTCATGAGAGCTTTTGAGTAGCTTATTGAGAAATATGACATATTAAAATGAAGTTATATGCAAGTAGGAGGCTTACGGACAAGGGAAGAACTCAATTTCATTAATCTGAAAAGCTTTGTTTACACTACTGAAATGGAAAATTACAATGGTTTAAGCCTAAAAAATTACAAAAACATTAAGCCTTAAGCAAAAAAACATTTAAACTAAAAGTTGAAAAGCTAACATCTACATATCGTGTGTGTGATATAGAGTGAGCCTTTTATAGGCTACTGCTGAAGCCTTCTAGCCCTTGTGGACTCCCACCTCCCAGTCAAATCTCTGCCATACAGTCTATCCCATCATTGTAGGGACAACTTTAGCGCGTTGGATCTCTTTGACAATCACACGATTGCCATCGTGGCAATCGCGTGATGCACCCTTGTGTTTTATTATGATTAGATAAAGTACAAATTCCCTCCTTAAGTGTTTTTGTTTTCTTATGTCCAACGTGGCATTCCCCTTGTGTGAATACGATAAGGGGGGGGGGGGGGGGGGGAAAAAAAAAAATAAAAAAAATATTTTCAATAGGGTATTTTTGATGATGTAATGACCCTGCCATGGTGTAAAATATCCCATAATTGTCCTTATAACCCACTAATTGTGAAAAGCCCCATGATTTGACTGAGTGGTAATTTTGAGAAGACGGATGAATAGTAAAACAGACTTTCGTGCTCATTTTTAACTATAAGGGAAAACGAGAGGGTTGAGTTTAGGTAATGGCAGGATTGGTCCTTGTGTTTATAATATGAAAAGGTGTAGTGTTAAATGACTTTCACTAATGGCAGAAATGGCCCCTAGATTTATATAAAAGGGTAATGGGCTTTAGGGTTTTGGGCCGGGTATGGGCTTTGGATCCGGGTGAGGTTTTAAGGTATAAAGGGCCCATTAATACTTCAAGGACCATTTGTGTAATCTTTTGAAACTTAAGGGACTGAATTTGAAACTTTGGGGCTTTGTCTTCTAGTGTTGATTTTGACTGAGGGTTGAATTTTGACTTTGGCTTCCGGCTCTTGTACACTCTTCCGTTCTCGTATTCGTGTTTGCCCGTTTTTAACGGTTTTCTTATGATTTTTGTTTTATCCATACTTGCACACACAAAACACAAAAACAAGTATATCTTTGCCATTTTAAGTGTGTTTTTGGGTCATTTAGGGTCATTTTTGGTGTTAACGGATATGTGTATTTTACACTTATCAAGTACCTAATTTACCGTCGTAGGGATTAAAAAGTGTATGCGGTGAAAGGTAAATTCACCTACGACAACAAATATGTTGTCCCTTACAATCGATATCTTCTTCTGAAATACCAGGCACACATTAATGTTGAATGGTCTAATAGATCAAAAGCAATTAAGTACTTATTTAATACCTAAACAAAGGCATAAACAGAACAACTATTGTTATATAAAAAATGTAAAAAAGATACAACACGGTTTGAGGCAGAAAGGTAGTTGCAGTTGATGAGATCAAAAATTCATTGAACTGTCGCTATTTAGCTCCTTGTTAAAAAGATAATAACGTTGCGTGACTCGTAAAGTTTTCCAGCGCTACTTGAAAGGGATTATATCAAAGAGACAATGTTTACTGAATGGGTTGAGCTAAACAAGCATGGTACAAAAGCCAGAGAACTGACTTATGATGAGATTTCCCAAAACTATTTGTGGCATGAACAACAAAAGATTTAGAAACCCTGGAAACAAAAAAAATACATTGGACAAATTTGCTATTCAAACCGGCAGCGGCGCCAAAAACTTGATGGGGTTTTGCAAACTCACAAAAGTTTTACAATCCCCTAGGCAGAGTACCTAATCATTGCAGTATAGTATTGGCATGACTCGATGGTTGTTATCGTTCTCCAGGGGAATAGTTTCTGAAGGCTCGAATTAAATGTAACTAAGGTTAAGGATCGAGAGAAGATTATTTTTGTATTTTTTTATATTTTAAGAAAGCAAGTAAAATCTTAGGTTTGAAGGGGGCTTTGTTTTTAAGGTAATTAACTAATAAACTAAATTAAATCTAAACTAACTATGTGGAAACTCATATAGGTAAACTAAAACACCCCCAAATAGGATCGCAGCGGAATATGGGTCTGAGAGTGTTACTTCATAGATCAATAGCACAAGATATGAGAACGACCTCTATATGAGTCGTTTGAAAATGATACATTGTATTAAATAAATTGTTTGTTACAGAAGCCCATAGCTTAACTTGTTCATCCTTGAAATGTGTAAAGATTTTAATAAATAACAAATATTCTAAAATGTAATGCACTTAAATCTTTATAATAATGTGACTCCAAAATGATGACCACCAATGTATCCTTGTTCTTGCCTTATTGACCTGAAAAAAACATGCTTTAAAACGTCAACATAAAGTTGGTGAATCCACAGGTTTAAGTAATGTATAAAGTAGGACCGCAAGATTTCCAAGTGTAAGACATGTAACACATACAATATCTCAAAATGTAATTACGAAATGCAGTAAGCTCATGACACTAAAGCAACAACATATATGTATGCAAATTAATGAAAATAATGTGCCCATGTAGATGTTCAACCCGCAACATCTAAATTGTTCCGACATGGTATACATTCGTTGTTTCGATACCTCCAAAACTAGTGAGCTCTACTCACCCGAACGGGGATGTCAATCCTAAATAAATCTATTCATAACCACTAGAACACAAAGTGGATTTTGCTACACTAAAAAAGTGTGACGATATACATATAGTCACACATGATTTTTTGAGTGTGTGTGACTAAAGGTCGCGTGACCGAAGGGTACCTACGGTCACATTTTTAAGTTAGTGGTCGTATCCATTAAAAAACAGTGACCAAACCTTAACATGTATGACTAATTAGGTACAAAATTAGTTGGATTAATCATTATTAGTGACCGTAAACACTGTATAGTCACACAAAGCATATTTTTTTTATATTTAGTCATATACAATTAAGCATAAAGTGGCCAAAAGTGTTAATAAGTGTGACCATATGGTGTTTAACGTGAAGTAAAAGTGTATTTTGTGTGATTATTGTTCATCCAATGGCTACACGAATTTTATGTTTATGTGGCCTTTTGTAATATTTAGTCACACAAAGCATGTTTTTTTTGGTATTTAGTCACATACAATTAAGCATAAAGTGACCAAAAGTGTTATTAAGTGTGACCATATGCTGTTTAAAGTGAAGAAATGTGTATTTTGTGTGACTATTGTTCATCCAACGGCGACA
>BQNB010015139.1:0-33645 GCA_026074375.1 Tanacetum coccineum | reverse complement strand
ATAAGATGGTAGTAATTTAAGGAGTAGCTTACATAAATAAATAGAGAAATTAAATGTAACTGACGTAATCG
Source organism: Tanacetum coccineum (assembly GCA_026074375.1). Taxonomy (NCBI): domain Eukaryota; kingdom Viridiplantae; phylum Streptophyta; class Magnoliopsida; order Asterales; family Asteraceae; genus Tanacetum; species Tanacetum coccineum. The sequence continues at coordinate 33,574 of BQNB010015139.1, read as the reverse complement.
TCATGACACCTACATTAACAGGAAATTTAAAACATCCACTCAATACACCAAAATTTATAGAAGAGTACTAATGCGAATATAGTCTAAAAAGACTTTGACTTAGGTTACTAGGTAAGGTGGAAAGATCTCTTCTTAAGCATTGGTCTTGTCTTTGATGTCACTAGAGTTCTCGCGAGCTTTTTCCTTCCAAATTTGGTTCACTTGGTTCTGATTTCTCAACTTCTAGCATTTATTCCTAAAATGTCCTAGCCTTACACATTCATAGCAAGTGATGGTAGCCTTTGGATTTACAACATGGGCTCTCTGGTTCATTGAAGCAACGGATGCCCTATAATCCCTAGTCATGTGGCCAACCCTCTTACATTTACTACACTTCACAGTACACGGCCCAACATGATGCAACTTACACTTGTTGCAATAAGGTAAATTCCCAGCATAAGCCTTCTTTCCATTGGCTTCAATAGTGTAAGCCCTTGCGACATTCGGTTTCTTGAAGGGTAGTTGTTGTGGCACTCGGTTATCCTTTGGTTGGTTTTCAAACTTTCTCTTGTTGTTAGCATTCTTTTCTACCATGATTTCTTGTCGTATGATCTGATTCATCAGATCATGAGTCATGCAAATTTTTGTCTCGTAGATAGTGATAGCTTCAATAGCATCACTGACTCGTTGAGCTACAATCTAGTTAATCTCTGCAAAAGTCATTCCTTGTCTCGATGCTGACATTTTCTTCAAAATTAAGAGAAGTAAAAGAAAGGTAAAGTAAGTCGGCTTCCCCAAAGTTGTGTCCTAAAGATGAAATGTTGCAAGGTGGCGGTTTAAAGTCATGTTCAACTTAATCGGTATGCTTCTAGGTGACAGTATGAGACGACGTAGGAGTTTCAAAGGTGAGGGAAGGCTCAACTTACATTCGGGTTTGGATAGTACGATAACATAGAGTCGAAAGACTGTGACAAGTTTTAATGTTATGTAAAATAGTATAATATAAATTTATGAAATAGTTCTAATGACCATCGTATCACTCACGATGTCTTTGGAAACGTTTAGAGAGCATTGTTCCACTCACAATGTCTTAGGAAGAATTTAGTATTATATAGACAACTTCTATAAAAAATATATGTAAGGCAGGCGTAAACATAGAGAAAAGATAAACGCAGGGAAGAGGTAAACCAATATCATAGTAGGTTCAAAGCAAAATGATGTATAAAGTAATTATGGCAATATGATATATAAATTGCACTTATATATATACATATATAAAATGCTATTATTATTAGATACATATAAGCACGTAAGTACGTAGGATCATATACTGGTTATAGACTAGACCTAAATATACTACCTGGTTCTCTATAACCTTAGCTCTGAATACCAATCTGTCACACCCCCAAATGGGGCCATGCCGGAAACACGTATCCGGGGGTGTGACGTCATAATACACATCACACGAGATACAAAGAACGACCTCTATGGGTACGTTTAAAATCCAACATCGTTGCATTGATTAAAATATTAAAAGTTTTACATAGGCCCAACGATAATATGCAGAAGCGAATAAAAGGTTTTAAAGTTTGACAACGATGTTAATCATAGATAATAATAGCTTTTGAAATCGGTCTAATGCCAGGCAACACCAACAAGCAACCAAAGACATCCATAGCTAAGCACCTGAGAAAAACATGCTAAAACGGTCAACATAAAGCTGAGTGAATTCATAGATTTAAATTTAATATTAAAGGTGGACCACAAGTTCACAGTACGCACGTGACAGTTATAGGAGATACAACTTCACATAAAAAGTATTTACGTTTGCACTAAGCTCATGACACCGAAGCTGAATTTAAAAGGAAGCATTTTATATGCCAAATAGTATTTCGCGTCCTAAAGGTATCTGACCAGGATCACCTATTGACAATCTGACATGGTATATATCCGTTTGTTTGGACCACCGAAACTAGTAAGCGCTACTTACTAGGATAGGGATAATTAGTCCTAATAGATCTATTTACAACGTTCGTGCTCACTTAACTAGTATGGTCGGTTAAGCAATTGACGGTTCATGATAATTCAGGCATTAGTGGTCTATTCGCTACTTAGGCAACACGTAATCAGGAAAAGGAAACGTAAAGTAACTGTGTCTATAGTTTGAAAACAAGCAATGTTTCACACCCCAAAATAGTAAAGTAAAAGTAGTAAAACATGGGGCTATGAACTCACCTTAGCAAAATGCGCAAATGATAATCACGCAAGAAAAGATGATATAGAAATCTAGCCGTGACCTAGAATAATAACGCGTCTCATAAACACAGAAAGTATGCCAAGAATTGCACAATATGTTCATCACCAAAATATATCCATGTGTGTTTGCTTTAGTTTGATTATCAAATCATGACGAAATAAAATCATATTGTTTTTCGTTAAGTTTTGGCGTTTAACCTAAAATTACTATTTTTAGAAAGTTTCTATTTTAGGAAAGTTTTTAGTTTCAAAACGTTAATACCGTCCCCTATATTTATTAAGTTTCCATATTTCAAAACGCACTAACTAGCCTTAATCGCTTAACTTGTATGTCCATTTCGCTAAATTTTTACCAAACTTACTATTTTTAGTAACTTTATCGCTTTTCCAAAAATATGCTAACGACGTCTTTAAATGATACTAATCAATAGGTATGTGTTACTATATGTTTCGCTAGTGTTTAGAAAGTCCAAAAATGTCCGAAAGTGTTCGAAAACTCATTTTACTATTCACATCAGCACACTATTCATCCGGTTTTGTCAAAAAAATATTTCAAGTTTCATTTGGCTATAACTTGGTCGTTTTAAATCCAATTTTAATGTGCGATATATGAAAAACTATCTATTCGAAACGAGCTCTCCAAAAACTACTTTTACGCCTAATGAAAACATTTTTAGGTCGACCAAAACCTCAAAACAAATTTGGGACAGCAAGCACTTTTTGCCAAAAACGCAACCAAAATCCACCCAAACTTCACAATAGTGCCTAATCTAGCCTAATCTCCATTCACAACTAATCCACAACAAAACCACACCTAAATCTAACCTAATCCCTTCATTTCTATTGTTGCAACACTCATTCAACTCTCATCTCACCAAGAACATAATATTTAACTAGTGAAATAAAGTAGTATCATTATTTATGAAATCTTGTCTTTAAAATCTTTCAAAAATTAAAACACAACATATGGATGTATGGATCTTGAACATATAAGAAGAACATAAGAAAAACCACAAAGAAAGATTCAAGATACTTACAAGAATGAAGAACAAGAAGCAATAACACAAGATCTATACCCAAAATCACTAGATCTTGAAAAACCCCAAATAATAACCAAACCCTAATTTGTAGATCTTGAAGAAAACCCTTAAATCAAAGAACCAATACTTGCAAACACCTTAGGTAACCTTAGAAATGAACTTGGAATGACTTGGAATGAGTGAATCTGTGATAATAATCAAGATATGAAAACCCAAAAGGGTGGTGTGTGAGCTGTGGGCTTAAAGAGGGAAGGATGGAGAGAAAACTTTGTTGGTGACTTGTGAAAGGATGAGATGACCTATAAAGAGTAGAACATGGTTTGGCTAAGATATAGGTCTTAGGGTTTGAGTCACCATAAGACCAAGTAAGAAACCAACACACACCAAAAGTGTGTGTGTGGTTCGGCCGAACATAGCCACAAGGACCATTTTGTTTAAAAATTTTAATCAAGGTTCATGAATTAGGTCATAAGTCTTTGGAATTTTCAGTCAAATGTACAAGTCGCAAAGTGTGTATGAGCAATTTGTTTTTCTTGAGAATGTGATGGATGTGTACGATGGTAGGAGGCGTGCATGAAATTGGACGTTTCCTCATGTGTCACTTTCATACACCGATGCATGGGAAAGTTCAAGAAAAGATGCATTGATTTAAATATCAAGGCTATATACTTGCATTTGGTTTGGTTGTGGCTCCAAGCGTATATATCAAGATGGAAGGAGTGAACGAAAATTTTGACTTTAGAATACGAGATGGACGATAACTAAAGTTTACACGAAAAGATTTCGAGTTTCTGAGGTTCCGTTAGGTCAAAAACGCGGAAAAGAACATGTTAACCGTTAAAGCGTAAAAAATAAATATTGGGAGTGATCGTAAACTACGAAACACTTAGAAAAGATAAATTAACTCATATAATATCTTAACTAACGAATATCCGATGTCGAAACTCGTCCGATGACGTTTCTTTTTCAGATTTACGCGGGTTTACTTCCCGGTAAACCGCCAGATTCAAACGTAACGTATAAAAGTCAAAAATAATTGTCGGAAAAGTTTAAAATATTGACCTGAAAATCTCGGGGTGTGACAGATAGGGTGGCTAGACAAAGGACTTACACAGAGTTTCTATCCTAATCCGATATTCCTTTTTTCCATCCCTGAGGGGAAGTGAAGGAACGGAAGGCCCAATGCTCTAGAGGCAGAAAATCAGGAGGCCATGCGTTACACCGTATGAATCGTGGACAGCGGATCGCCTCAGTAATTTTATATTTAGCACTGCTTTAGCCGACTCCGTCCAGAAATTAAAAAAATAATTGATACCAGTCACTACTCCTTTGATTGGATTCAGTGGTGAAATAATATCGCCAATAGGGCAAATACAATTGTTGGTTAAGATTGGAGATAAAGAACACTCTGCTTTGGCCTGGATGAATTTCATGGTTGTAAGATCACCGTCTCCGTACAATGGAATTTTTGGAAGACCAGGATTCAGGAAATTGCAAGCAATTCCATCAACAGCGCACGAAATGTTAAAGATCTCGGTGGAAGGGGGAGTGATTACCCTAAAGAGTAGCAAGTTGGTTCCGCTGGAATGCGCGGTGGTCTCCAGACCTGAAGGAGCCCCATCATCTACCAAGCCAATAATAGAAGAAAGAATCAAAGTAGAAGTAAACCCGGAATATCCGGAACAAACAGTAATGATTGGTTCTACCCCACCGAGGAAGGTCGCAACAAGTTGTGTGGACTACTCCAGCGTAACTTAGTGAACATTTTTGTTGTAAGCTGCGGATTATGACTAGCGTCCCAAGACACATTGGCGGTGCATCGCCTAAAACGTGCGGGAGGGATGTTTCCTGTTAGACAAAAGAAAAGAGGCATAGCGACCGACAGAAACCAGGCAATACTAAGAGGAATTGGGAAACTCGTAGAGGCAGGAAATATTGAAGGAAGTTACTACTACAATGACTGGCTGTCCCATAAAAAAAAAACCCAAGTAATGGTAAAAAAGCATGATGACAGTTGGAGGATGTGCGTCGATTTCAAAGATCTAAACAAAGCATGCCCAAAAGACGGTTATCCGCTACCGAAAATAGACTGTAAGGTGGAATCCTTATGCGAATTCCCTTTCAAATGCTTTTTAGACGCATATAAAGGCTATCATCAAATACAAATGGCAAAGGAAGATTAAGAAAAAACCGCATTCATCACAAGCCAAGGAATATTCTGCTATACGAAAATGCCTTTTGGTCTAAGGAATGCTGGGGCAACCTATCAACGTCTAGTGGATAAAGCATTTCATAAACAAATTGGCAGAAATCTGGAAGTGTACGTAGATGACCTTGTCATCAAAAGGCCGACACGGAAGACGAGTTAGTCAGAGGATAGAAGAACATTTAAAAACTCTACGGGAAATTTAACATGAAACTAAACATAAACCCTAAAAAATGTACCTTTGGGGTAGAGGAAGGAATGTTCCTAGGATACAAAGTCAACTCTAAGGGGCTGAAAGTGCCAGATAAGGTGGACGCTGTGCTAAGTCTCCCATCCCCAAGATGTTTAAAGGACGTACAAAAGTTAAACGAAAAACTCACAAGCCTGAATAGGTTCTTGGCCAAATCAGCAGTGAAGTCACTACCACTTCTTTAAAACTTTGAAAAAATGCTGCGAAGAAAAGTGATTTCCATTGGACAGTGAAAGCGGAAGAGGCGTTTAAGCAAATAAAACAACTAATAGCTGAGCTCCCTATGCTAACGGCGCCAATGGAAAAGGAAGAGCTTATTGTTTACTTGGCCGCAACAAAAGAAACAGTAAGCGCAGTCCTGATGACGGAAAGGGAAGCTAAACAAATGCCCATCTACTTTGTTAACAGGGCATTAAGGGGTCCGGAATTAAACTACACGTCAATGGAAAAGTTGGTGATGGCCTTAGTACATGCTAGTAAGCGCTTAAAAAGGTACTTTCAGGTACAGTCCCAATAATTAGTAACTCACGACCAGCTCTACAGCAGATATATCAAGACCGGATGTAGCAGGAAGGCTACAGATAAGTGGAGCTTAAATTGGTGAATATACAATCATTACAGGCCTAGGGGTATCTAGTCAAAGGATAAATATTAGCAGACTTCATTGTCGAAAGACCAGAAGAGGACTCCCCGGACACTCTGATAGAAGAAAAAAAGGAGCTCCCTGAGCCATGGATTTTGTTTACGGACGGATCTCTGACGGTTGGTTCTGGAGCTAGGAATAATACTCAAAAACCCAAAAGGGATGGAGTTCACGTACACCTTAAGGGTTCAGATTCGACTGCAACAAAACAACGAAGCAGATATATGAAAGCTTTTGATTGCTGGACTAAGGATAGCGGAACAAATAGGTGTGAAAAACCTTCAAGCAAATGTGGATTCACGCTTAGTGGCCAATTAAGTGAACGGAACGTATGTTGTAAAGGAGACCGACATGATCCGTTACCTAGAAAAAGTAAAAGCACTTACAGATGGCTTCAAGGTGTTCACAATTAAACAAATCCTTAGAAGTGAAAACAAAAAAGCTGATGCTCTAAGCAAAATAGCTTCCACGAGCTTTGCGCACTTAAGTAAGCAAGTATTGGTTGAATAATTAAAAGAAAAGTACATCAGTGAAGTAGAAGTATGCGGTGGTAGGAAAAAGAAAGGAGACACCTGGATGACTCCAATTCACAAATACCCCGCGGAGGAAACTCTACTAGCGGATATGAAGAAAGCAAGGGCAATAAGACGCAAGTCATGGCGGTTTGCCGTCATTTAATGGGATCCTCTACAAGAAATCTTTTCTTGACCCATGGCTAAGGTGCGTAGGGCCACTTCAAGCCAACTATGTTCTAAGAGAGATACATGAAGGATCTTGTAGCATGCACGCAGTACAACGTTCCGTCGTGGCCAAGGGCGGGATCGGTTACTATTGGCATACATGCAGTAGAGACGCAAGAGGTTAATAAGTGGCATGCCAAATTGTCAGTTCATAAAAAACCCATCCCACAAGGATATCCACAGCAGAAACTAACCCCAATTAATTCTTCCGTGGCCATTTTAAAAATGGGGGATGGAATAGGGTCCTTTTCCGGAAGGCCAAGGGCAAGTCTATATTCTTAATAGTAGCCCATGGATTACGTCACCAAAATGGATTGAAGCAAAACAGTCGCGTCCATTTCGGGCAATCAGATCAAACAATTCATTGGGACAACCATTGTCTGCAGGTTCTGACTTCATTTGGAGAGATTTTCTCAGATAATGGAAAACCTGTTCCGAGCGATCCATTTAAAGACTGGTGCGAAAAAAACTATATCATCAATCAGCATTTTGCCTTATGTATAACATCCGCAGGACTAATGGGCTCGTGAAAAGAGCAACCGATTTGGAGTGAAGGATTATAAAGCATGGTTGGAAGCAGAAGCTTGTGTTTCACACTTTTGCGTTGTAATATTTTTCCATTTTTGCTTTACTCTTAGCCTCGTGTATTGCTGCTTCCCCTCTTCTTTCTTCTAAGAGATCAAGGTTGATTTCTAAGGCTTCATTGTTTTGTACTGGGTCAGCTTCCGCTGTTCTGATTGTAGGCATGCCTATTTCTGCTGGAATGACTGCCACCGTTCCGTATGTTAATGAGAATGAGGTGTCTTTGTTGCTAGATTTTATCATTGTGCGTTGTGCCCATAGAACATGAGGGAGTTCTTCCATCCAGTTCTTACTTCTTGCTTCCAACCTTGATTTTATTCCTTCACCTAGGCTACGATTTGCTCTTTCCACGAGTCCATTAGTCCGCAGATGTTTTATAGAGGCAAAATGCTGATTGGTACATAACTTCTCGCACCAGTCCTTAAATGGATCATCTCGGAACTGTTTTCTGTTGTCTGAGATAATCTCTCCAGGAAGTCCGAACCTACAAACAATGTTTTCCCACATAAATTTTTTAATCTGATTGCCAGTGATGGTTGCGACTGGTTTTGCCTTGATCCATTTTGTGAAGTAATCCATGGCTACCGTTTCCATACTTGTCTTACCGACATTCTTGGTTTTCTAGAGAAGTTGGAATGGTGGTTTGAGCAAGACATTAAAGATGAAGGAGAAGAGGATGAAGAAGGTAAGGGTGGTAGTAAGGTATGAGAATTGGATGATTTAAATAATAGGAAAGATAGTATAACATGGCAAAGCATGGTTTGGATAGAAGAGGATGCCAAAGATGGTTTAGCTAAATAGGGAAATGCCAGCTTGAGGGTATAGGTAGAGGGTCAAAGATACAGAAAAAGAGACAAACTCAAAATTTTCGTTCCCTTCTGTCGGCGGTCCCATATCACCAGGCGGTCCCAAATATATTGGGGGCAGCCGGGTATTTAAGGGGGCCGTTTTTTAGAAGAATAAAATTTTCTAGTTTTTCCTTTTTCTTAAGTCCAGTGATTTCGACATCTACCAAATTCAAGAATCAACTAATTCAAGCAATAACATGTAGTCCTAAACTAGCATACAAATCATTTAGCAAGTAGTATCATTGTTCGCATGTCACATTCATAAAATTTGTTAATTATAAAACGTTGATAGGATGATAAGATGGAGAAAGTCATCCAAGTCAAATGTAATTGTCATTTGCCATTCCTAGTCCTAATAATATAAAAAAAACTTAATGTATTAAACAAGAAAAATAATAATAATAATAATAGTCTCTTAATAGTTATGCCAACATGTTCAGTTCCGTTTTCCACACATCATGTTCTTGAGCGCTTGTCCAAGTGACCTTAACCCTTCCCGGTGAGCATCTCGTTGTTAGGATTGAAGATTTATACTTTCGGAGAGATAGGTGTTCAAGTCATGACTTTTATGAGGAGGGTTTTGACGGACTCTAGAGACATCATTGGACGAGGAGGAGACGTTTTGGGACGGAGTGGAAGGATTGGAATGAAATGATTCATCATCATTTTTATTAATGGTATCATCCAACGGATGAGATAAGGATGGATGATTTAAAGTGGTGGAGGAGGAACTAGCATTTAATTCATGAGGTCTTTTCTTGCCACGATCTAATCGCGTCTTTCGCTCATAATGAGGAGCTAAGGGATGCATGACTCGATCATGTGAGATGTAGTGATCAATTGCTAGCTCAGGAAAACAAACACAACATGTTTGAACAATCTAGTCAAAACCATTCCATAAGGTAAGAGTTCCTTAGGTTTGCTTCGAGTCTTTTCTATTCTTTTGAGAATGAAAAATGCTAGATTGTATTGAGAGGAGGTTTCAATGCAATAAAGCATATGACAAAGACACGCGGAGACATGATCCTTATGACCTCCTAGACAAATGGCGTTTTCACGAATGATGTCAACCTATGGTTTCATATGAGGTTGAATTTCGCGAGTTAAGATTTCATTTTTGTCGATGACAATGGTTTTCTTGTTTTTAGTACGAGTGATTTGACCTTGTCAAGGAATTTGAATAAAAGACTTGACGACACTTGGAGACGAAGGAATGGTTTTATAACGACCTTTACTCAGAACACTTATTGACAAGTAGTCAAGTGACCACATATCGGTGTGTGATGCTTGACCTTTGAACGATATTTTTAAGATTTGACCGAATTTCTCAAGAGTGAGAGAGAATGACTTACTTTGTATAACAAAGTTGACCACAAAAATGACCCGTAGAGTTATAATCAAAAGTTAGTTGACTATAGAACTCGAGAACAAAATGAGGAACAATTTGTTCGTTTAAGTTTAACAAACAATCAAAATCAATTGATTCAAACTTAGCACGGATATGACTCATGTTTTTAAAATATTTGACTCGCAACCCTACCCTCATGAAAGTATCGTTTTTCAAGACTTGCAATTATGTTTCGTAAGGGTTGATTAAATTCATTTGATATGAGTGGAATGTAGTTTCGGGTCTTTTGATGATCTAGTGAGGTAATTAGAGGCATTGTCACCTAAAATGAAACAATCAAAGTCATATTTTAATATCTTACATTTGTGTTGATATTTTGAGTTCATGCCTAGTGTCTGCCTAGATGTAACAAATGTGGAGTAACGATTAACTCTACCTAAAGAAAATTAAAATCTTAAGAGTTAATCCAAACACTCCTTAGTTTGATTTTGCTCATCCAAACATGTCAAAAAATACATATTAATTATGTATCTCGAATTTTGTTCATGAGATCATTATGCATGTGTTTGAAAATGTTTTTAAGTTGTATTAACAATGCATAACAACAATTTTATTATGTTCCTAACGTGAGTGATTTGAAAATAAAATTGGGGTTTTGGTTCAAAATCGATTTTCAACAAACTCACAAATGTATGCAAATCCTATATCTACGGTAAGCATATTAGTTATACATTGTATCCTAGTAGTCTTAATTGTACAAAATTGAAAGAAAAATGAAAAATTCCTAATTTCAATTTTTGTGTTCATCATGAACCCTAGACTCAAATTGAAAGAAAATAGATGAAATTACTATAAAGTGATGATGTGATGATGTATGAATATTGTAGGTGAGTTGAGTTATTATCTTCAATTAGTGTTTTAATGGGTGATTTTAAGTTTTTTGGTTGTTTTGGTTGCGTTCGTCGCTGCAGAGAAGAAGGGGTATGTTTGGTTTTGTTTTTGGAAATTTTTTGACTAAGTGTAAAATATGGTGTCTGCTGTTGGCGGTCCCATATTTATCAGGCGGTCCCAAATATATTGGGGGCCGCCCTCAGCAAGGCGTTTTGGTCTTAAGTTTGATGAAAATTTTGCAAAGAGGAGTGACATTTTAATTTTCATTTCGCGAATTAAAAATTCTTAAGGTACTTCGGATGAAGTATTTAAGTTGTCACGACACGGAATAGAACACGGACTAGAATTGAGATAGAAGAAGGAGAAGCGGACAAATGAGATTTATGGAATGTGTTCCATCATTCCTAAACCAAGACGTAGATAGTTAAACGATTCACGTTTAAGGGGTTTCGTAAGAATGTCGACGATGTTGTCGACGGACGGCACTTTTTCGATTGAGATATGTCCTTTCTAGACATTATCACGAAGAAAGTGGTGACGAGTTTCGATGTGTTTAGTTCGAGAATGTTGCACTGGGTTTTTGCTAAGGTCAATCGCGCCTTTATTGTCGCGTATGATCGGGACGTTGTCGAGTCAAACGTCGTAGTCGATAGGAGCTTGTTGCATCCATAGTGCTTGTTGACATGCCTTTCCGACTCTTACGTAGTTGGCTTCGGTAGTGGATATAGTAAGAGCGGTTTGTTTCTTCGAGAACCAAGAAGTCAAACAACATCCCACGAACGTACAAATACCGCTAGTGCTCTTTAGGTCCACATAATCTCTCGCATGATCAGAGTCGGCATATACTACTGTTTCTATGTCGGTCCCCTTAGGATACCATAATCCTAAATGCGTAGTGCCTTTAATTGTAATCTAAGATAGCTCTTAACCGCTTAAGGTGAGAGTTTTGGATCCTCTTGGAAGCAGGGCACAAAGGCCGACACTACACATGATAATCAGGCCCTACTTTCCTTAGGTAAATTAAACTAATATATCATGCTACGATACTTAGTACTATCTACCGACTCACACTCTTCGTCTTTCGTGAGTTTGGTATCGGAAGACATGGGGGTTTTCATTGGTTTAGATTCTTCTAAGCCAAATTTCTTGAGCATTTCTTTAATATATTTAGATTGATTAAAGAAAATACCATCTTCCATTTGTTTTATCTGTAGTCCAAGGAAGAAAGTTAAGTTCACCCATCAGGCTCATCTCGAACTCGTCATGCATGATTTTGGAAAATTCATCACACATGTCTTGACAAGTCGAACCGAATATAATGTCGTCGACATATATTTGAACGATGATGAGGTTTGAACTTTTCTTCTTAGTAAAAAGAGTGTTATCTACCATTCCCATTTTATATTCATGTTTAATAAGAAAAGCTTTTAATCTATCATACCAAGCTTTGGGTGCTTGTTTAAGACCGTATAAAGCTTTCTTTAGTTTATAAACATGATCCGGTTTTTCAAAGTCAATGAATCCTAGAGGTTGTGCCACGTATACCTCCTCATTGATAAAACCGTTCAGGAATGCACTTTTTACATCCATTTGGAATAGCTTAAAATCTAAAGCACAAGCATAAGCTAATAGTATCCTAATTGACTCAAGTCTAGCAACTGGGGCATAAGTTTCATCATAATCGATGCCCTCTTGTTGATTATAGCCTTGAGCAACTAACCTAGCCTTATTTCGAGAAACAATACCGTTCTCGTCTAACTTATTTCTAAACACCCACTTAGTTCCTATAATTGTCATATTCCTAGGTTGTGGAACTAACTCCCAAATGTCGTTAGCAATGAATTGATTTAATCTCTTGTCATTAGCGACTATTCAACTAATCAGCTTAAAAGGCTTTCATCACATTCTTAGGTTCTATAGTTGATATAAAACAAAAGAAGTTACTTTGGTTTTGGGCTTGTGATCTAAGGGTTCTTTGGTTAAGGTTTCCTATGACATTTTCTAATGGATGGTTCCTAGATTTCTTAATATTGACTATTTCGTCAATCTCTAAAGTTTCATCCACAATGTCATTTTCTAGGTTTTTCTTTTCGGTAACCTTAATTGCTTCTTCTTCATCTAAGTCATCATCCACCAAGGGTGATGTCTTAGAGGGTGGAGGAGTTTCATCGAATGTCACGTTGAGTGATTCTTTCAACTTTCCTAGTATGTTTGTTAAAGATGATGTAGGCTTTACAATTATGTTGTAGTAACCTAAAAAGATACATTCGTATGACTTTTGGTCAAACTTTGTAAGGTAGTCTTTAGTGTTTAAAATGAAGCACTTGCGTCCAAACACTCTAAAAGTAATCTAGAGTAGGTTGCCTACCTCTTAAGAGTTCGTAAGTGTTTTCTCCTAATATGGCTCTAATTAGGATTCGGTTGAGAATGTATGTTGAAGTGTCTACTGCGTTACACCAAAACTTTTATGGTAACGATTGCTCGTTCAACATAGTCCTGCTCATTTCTTAAAGTGTTCTATTTTTCCTTTCAACCTTGCCATATGACTGAGGATGCTAGAGCTGAGAAGTGAATGTGTAATACCATGGCAATTACTAATCTCTCCAAATTGCACCTCATTATCAAATTCCCTACCGTGGTCGGTTCTTATTGACACTATTGTACATCCTAATTGGTTTTGAATTTTCTTACAAATATTTTTAATTAATCGAAAGCTTCGATTTTGTCCTTAAGGAATCTAGTCCAAGTATACCTAGAGTAGTCATCTACTATGACTAAGGTGTAACGGTTTCCTTCGTAACTCCGTACGGCGGATGGACCAAAGAGATCCATATGAAGGAGTTCTAATCATCTAGTCATTGAGACTATTCTTTGCCTTATGACTAGCGTGAGCTTGTTTTCCAAATTTGCAAGCATCATAGAAGTGTTGATCAAACTTAAGCTTAGGTAAGTTTCTAACTAATTCTTTAGATGCTAACGATTGAATGAGATGCATATTTGTGTGACCTAATCTCCTATGCCACAACGTGGAATTTTCATCAATCGTTGCTAGACAAATTTGGTTTTTAGGCTTATTTCCTAATTTCATCACATATAAGCCTTTCTTCCTAATACCTCTACCTATGACCTTACCATCCTTAGTGATTTCACTATCATGTTCAGAAAAAGTTACTCTACACTTATTATCACATATTTGTCCTACAGTTAGCAAGTTAAATCTTAAGTTATCTACATGTTATACATTATCTATTTTGAGAGAGTCATTCGAAATCATACCTTTGCCAATGATGTTACCGCGGAGATTGCTACCAAAAATAACATTACCTCTGTTGAATGCCTTATAGCTTGAGAAGAGATTTTAGTTACTCGTCATGTGTTTAGAGCATCCGATATCCTTTATCCACTTATCCGGTTCCAAGTCGACTCCAAGACATATCTATTTATATAAGAAAATAACTCAAACATTTGGTCCCCAATATCTCATGGGTCCAAAGTTGCTAGTGCTAAACATCCCTTGCATTTGATGCAATTGGTTGGGATGTGGAAATGGAAGACACATTTTCCGTGGCATGTAACTTTGACATTGGAAATTGTTCTAAGTTACGGGAAAGCCATGAGGTTGGTTTTGTCGGCCAACATTCCTTTTTGGTTGCGGTGTCTTAGAACGAGGATAATTATTATTGACTCTTCTAGGTGGTGGAGTTTTTGATATAAAGTTTGGTTTTGAAAATCCAACTCTTGGTTTTAACGATGGCTTGTAAAATCGTTAAAATTCATTATCACTAGCAATTGGAACTTTAACTTTGTTTACCATTATATGTTATGGTCTAGGACCTAAAATGGATTTTTGTAAAGAAACAGATTTCTCAAAATCTGGTAAACAGACTGGTGGTCCCATAATTTCTTTGGGGGCCGCCTCTGCTATATGGGGGCCACCCTTATTTAAGGGACCTCCACCATGAGACGTTTCTTTTTGAGATTTCACAAATTTTATCTAGTTCCATTAGTTGATGCTTCAAGTGAATTGAATCCTAAACCTAATTTATCTCTGGAGGGTTTTTGATTACTCAACATTTCATTTAAGCAATGTGTATTCTTTTGAAATTTTGTTAGTTTAATAGCTTCCTCTTTAAGTTTTTCAATTTCAATTCTAAGCAATTGACATTTTGTACATTCGAGATCAACTCCCTTGCTTTTCTCGAATGTGGACAATTTTTCTTTTAATTTACTAAGCTCATTTTCTATGCTATTTCTAACGGCTTTTAATCTTTTGTTCTTTGTGATTATTTTTAGACTCATTTTGCATAGTTTGTCATATTCATTATCTAGAGCTAAATCATTTATTGATGAGTTTTCATCACTAAAGTAAGAGGAATCAGAACATACCTCATTTGATGCTTGAGCTACGAGACACGTCTCGTCTTTGACCTTCTCATCATCTTCTTCACCGCTATCACTCCAAGAACCTTTGACGAATGCTCTTTGGTTCTTGTCTTTCGGGGGTTTTGGACATTCTCTAATAAAATGATTTGGATCACTGCATCTAAAACATTTTCTATTGCTTTTGCCGTTCTTGTCATCTCGGCTTCTTTGGAACGTCTTTTTATCGTTCCGAGGTTGTCTCACGTATCTACCTCTTTTCTTGAAGAACTTCTTGAAGTATTTAACCGCCATGGCGTATTCTTCGTCTTCACTTCCGAAAGTCGAACACTCCTCATCACTAGATTCTTTCTTAGCCTTTAAAGCAAGAGATTTTCTTTCTCCATTAGCTTTAACTATTTCAGAATCTTTCTTGATGATCATCTCGTAAACTTTAAGATTCCCGATGAGCTCATCAAGTGACAGTGATGTTAAGTCGTTTGACTCTTCAATCGCCGTGACCTTTGCTCTCCATTTAGACTAGTAATGATAGTATTAAATCTAGCAAAAGCACTATCTATAGATTCGTCTTCAGAAATGACGAATTGTTCATATTGTTGTACCAAAAGGTTGATCTTATTATCTTTGACTTGGTTATTACCTTGATGGGTGATTAACAAAGTGTTCCAAAATTCTTTTGCCATATTATACATGTAAATTCTTTCATATTCTTTTCTTGGCAAAGCATTGTAAATAACCATTTTGGCTTTGTTATTTTTCGCAAGCCTCTTTTTAAGATCATCACTTTGTTTTTCAAAAGGGATAACATCGTCTAATTTTGTTTCCGGATTTTGTTGAATAGGTTAAAAATCACCGTTACTAATAACATGCCAAAGAACAAGATTTTTTGATTTAACATATGTTTCGAATCTATTTTTCCAATAAATAAAACTATCACATTCAAAAAGTGGTGGTCTTTGCATGGATTGCCCTTCTAGATATTTGTCGGAATCCATAGATCGATCCAAGCTTTAAAATACAGTATATTTTAAAAATCTTGAGTGACCTCGGCTTCTGATACCAATTGTGGAAACTAGAAGGGGGTTGAATAGTTTACAAGTTAATTAGCGTTTTAAAATTTTACTTTTAAAATTTGTTAGATCCGAGTATATGTTCAACCAACCAACAATATAAACTAACAATGTATGTATCTACTAGTTATAACTAAACAAACAATAAAAAAGAATCACAACAATATAAAGAGATGAGGGAAGGAACAATCAAACAAAGACACCAAGATTTATAGTGGTTCGGCTACGAAGCTCCTCTTCGCCCTACTCCACTCCCCGAGTATCTGACTCGAGATTTCACTATGTCAACAAGCTCCCTTTAGGCGGAGAAAATCGTTTACACGTCGCTTACGTTTCGCTTACGTTGTTTTCCGACACTAATCTAATTGTTACAAGATCTACAATATTGGATTTATACATTCTCCGATTTACACAATCACACAAGATAATCAAAATAGAGATTTGGATCTTAGAAGAAAAAAGGAGAAATCACTAGACTATAACAATTCGTTTCTTGGCGAATATGAATGTTCTTCTCTTGCACTTGATGAGAGGTTAAGGAAGAAGAGATTGGATCACTTAAAACAAGATCAAACAATGTTAGTGATCAAGAGATTTAGTGAGAGCTAGAAGGTTTTAGTGAGAGAAAGTTAACTAAAAAATTCGTGCTAAGAGTTGTGTTTTTTAGCTACAAATAGTGCAGTATTTATAGCCAGAGAAATCCAACAGCTATTGCAGGAGGTCCTGGCGGTCCCAGATATATCTGAGGGTCGCCCAACCTATCAGTGGCAGCTAGTAGACTGACGCTTCCATTTTTATCTTTTAGTGATGAAGGTTAAATATGGTGTGGAAGGTTCCATTTTGGGGGGAAAACCAGTTTTGAATTTTTATAATTAAATAAAACATTTCTTTTATTAATAAAAATATTTTGTATATTTTTATTTTAGTAAAAATACTTTTGCATAAATGTAATGGTTAAGAAAAATAATTCTTGATCACTAATCATGTTTAATGATTTGTTTGTTCATACCTTAAGTGATTTAAATAGAAATGGAAGTTTACGATTAATAATTTGTAAACGTTTATATTTATCATAAACGTTGTTACATTTTGTCATCTTTAAAACATAGAAAGGTCGAAAAATATAAATAACGTTTTTAGACATTATTTGTATTAACACCCTTGTTGTCATTGTACCTAGTAGAGTTGTTATGCTCTACCGTATTGACAACTGAAGGACCAACAACAATGTTTCCCTTTGCCTTGTCACTATCATGCACCCCGAGGGACTCCTTAATGCGTAGATGACTGCCTAACTCAACAATAGTTAACTCCTCCTTTTTATGTTTCAAGATATGCTTGAAATCTTTCCAAGAAGGTAGAGATTATAATGATAACCGAGACCTGGATGGCCTCATCTATGTTCATTTTATGTTGTGTAAATCTACCAAGTATACCAAGAAGTTTATTTTATTGTTTCATAACTGGTCTTGAATCAGTCATTTTATAATTTGTGAAAATACTAACAAGGAACTTCTTGCTTGATGCATCCTCAGCCATATATTCTTTGGAAGATTCAACATTTTAGTAAATATCAAATAAAGGATCAGACATACCATGAGGATTACCTCTGCAAACATAGTCATCATTGTCCTACTTGGCCTTCTTCACGATTTGTTCCAGGGTAGCATTTTCACTATCTTCAGGAGGAACAGGACTAGTGAGCACAAATACCACACTCATGCTGAAAAGCAAGAAATGCATATTTTTCTGCCATCTCCTAAAATCTACCCCTTCAAACTTGTCCAGCTTTGCAATGTTTGAAGCCATGTGTTTCATTGCGGAAGCAGGCATTGATTATTACAAATTAGTTTACTTTGATTGTTGGTGGTTATGAGTCCAGAGCAGGGTTAAGATAATAATAGTAACAATGTCCAATGATGTTGGTCACGAGATATCACTTGGAAATCGTGTTATCACTCTTTCCAAAGTAAAAACTACTCGACCCATATTGCCTGGTATCTCGAATATCTTTTGGGATAAGACCAAATGCTGTTATTGAATAGAAAACAAATTATAACCCTTTTTTTTTTTTCAAGTGTTTATGATTTTCTTGGGTTACTTCATGCAGATGTTAAGATCTTATTGTATAGTAGATATCACTCAAACCTTATGTATTGGAATTATGGAGAGATTAAATCCCAGTAGTCCTCTCAATAATTAACTCCATAATAGTTGGGTTTAGGGGTTTTCCACGACCAAATTATACGTGGTCATTAATGCAGTTATAACTGCCACTTGAATAGGTCAAAGCCGTTACTAGTTAGTTAAATTCATTCCCGCGAGGTCTATCCTTCAGCACCCTAAACCATCAACTAACTCACTGAAGAGTATACAAGCTAATGGTTTAATACTAAAAAGGACTCACTGATGGTATCCTTCAACTTACTACTCAGAGCATTAAGCTAAAACCATCAGACTGATGAATATCATTCGGGTATTTATAGGCAGGAAAACCTAACGGTAACTGCTGGCGGTCCTGGCGGTATTTATAGGCAGGAAAACCTTAAGTGATTTACATTTGAAATGGAAATTTACGATTAATAAATTTTAAACGTTTATTTTTATCGTAAACGTTTTTACATTTTGTTATCTTTAAAACATCAAGAGTTCGAAAAATATAAATAACGTTTTTAGACATTATTTGTATTAACACAATGAATAAAAGGAACAAAAATAAAGCCGAAATAATGTCAAAATCCCAAAACAACAACTACAACGTAACACCATCAGATTAATGAACAGCGGGTTAAGGCTTTCAATGGTTTTACACATAAAACATAATAATACCACATAGTTATGAATGAACAAGGTGTTGGCTTGGTTCCAGGGTAAAAAACGCATGTTTTGCCATGAATGACAAATAAATAACAAGATAAATAAATCAAGCCAACAAATCAAAAAATAAAACTAACAAGAATTAAACCCCCAATATGTATGCGTAACCTGCGACTTTAGGTTTTATAAACAACGATTTTAAGACCTCATTAAGGTCGATTGTTTACAGAAAAAACTCCCTTAGGGGCTGTTTTTATTTGGTTTCTCAAATCGTCCAAAAAACACGCGTTTTAGTCACTTCTACCTATACCGGATAACCATATGACATCATACGATGGCTTGTGATACCAATGTTGAAGATTTATGATATAAGACATATAAACATATATAAAACGAATCAGATATAAACACCAATAACCAATCTGTATAATCATATGATTAGTCATATAATTAACAAGTAATTGTAATACCTTTGTAACGTTATTGGTTGATAAAACGGAGACTTATCACTATAACCCGAATCTCCCTGATTCACACGAAACCCATAGTAACCAAGAGCAGGTTACGTCTACGCATATCCACACTACACGTCCTTAAATACCACCCGATGCTAGTGTAAAACCGTAACCCTTCAAGAGACCTTGATCTACATTAGAATAAGGCAAAAGATTAAAGACCAGAACCCTTGGTAAAACCTTAGGGTGTGGCAGGTTTTAGAGAGGGGGGAGGAGAGAAAATCTCCTTGTGATATTGTAATTAGTTATGAGATATGATCATATCAAACTACCTCTTATCATAATACATGTTTCACACAAGTCCTTAAACTTTCTAACTTACATCCTACGCCGCACATGGTTTGTCCAAAGGAACTAGCCAAATGGGCTAGCCATTTGCTTAAGTCCAGTAATAATTTATTAAGTCTAACTCAGTACTTAATGGCCCGTTCACTTGATCCCAAGTTACGTAGGTAATATATAATGTAAATACGATAATTACATTATAACTAATGGCATCTTTGTGTATAGGTGTGTGACCCCATAGGCTCACATGTATCTAGCCGTATATTTATTAAGGGGTATTTAGATAGATAGGTTACTAAACTATCAACTTTTGTTCATCTAAGTTACTAATCTTTTTTTTGTCAACTGGGTTACTGGACTATCGGAACCGGTTAAATTTAGTATCAAACTATCGGTGACTGGTTGCTAGTGTTAAATCCCAGTTACATTTCCAGCGTGACATTTGACTTTTGATACAAATAAGTTACTAAAATTTACAAATTTACTCACTTAAGTTACTAAACTTTACGATTTTTTACACACTTTTTATATACATTTTTATCCACACATTTTTTATACACACATTTTTAAATTTCAACGGATACTTTTCTCTTATAAATACCCCTTTATGATCATTTATTTTCTCACACAACTTCTTATCCAACTCTCTCAAATGAATTACAATCTCAATAACGAAAATGATCAATGGGAACTCAGTCTTGATATAGATAATTCTGATCTCCGATTAACACCCGTTCTACGTCCCTCTAGTAGCACACGTGTTGAAACATCCCGCTCAACCCAAAATCCAGTTAGGATAATACCCAGTCCTGCGGGTATCGTTCAAGCAGCCAAGCTGCTTAAACAAAGGGATATTCTACTTGGTTTGGATGGGGCTGTAATGTCTACACAAGAATATATAAAGAAAGTTGTTGAGGATGTGGGTGAGGATGAGGATTTTAAGAGTGGGTCGTGGGTTAGCGCCACTGACTATGTGAATGCTAATGGTGGCATTGTGAGTGGGTGTTTAGGAGACATCAATAATTTTCTGAAAAATGGTAAACTTGACCAAGTTGTTGCAATAGTCAAGTCTTGTTCTCCAAATATGATTGGCGATCTCACAGTGACTATGAAAGATCTCTCAGGTACAATACCTGGAACAATACATCACAAAGTCATTGGTGAGGGTGGTTATGGAAAGGATATTACTGTAGGAGCTGCTTTGATACTTGCTAATGTTTTAGTTTTTTCTCCTAAACCATCAATGCATTACCTTAACATTACAATGAGAAATGTGGTTAAGGTTTTCCGTAAAGATACGGTTCCTGGAAGTGGAAGTGGCAATGGTTAAATGTAATTTTTAACGTAATGTTTTTATGATTATGTAATGTTTCTAAATTATGAATAAAAGTTTTTAATTACACATGTATTCCTCACATGTACAAGATGTATTACTGTAGGATATTGGTTATCTACTCACACAAACAATATTAAGCAATAATCTTAGAGAGAGAAAGAGTGGTTGGACACTTCTAGAGAGAGAAACAGAAGAGAAAATAATGATATTATGAAATGACCAATACCTTCTCCATGGAAGGAGAGGGCTTATATAATTGTTACAATGGGGCGTCCATGGGCTTGTATACCATGAAATTAGCCTGGTTAGCTTACATTTAACCATACGTTTAACTACGAGCTACAAAATACATTTCAGGGTGACCGAGACTTTTTCGTATTTCTAACAATCTCCCCCTAAGGGAGGTCACTCCAGTTTATAAAAACTTAATCTCAATGTTCTATGAATGACTTCAATCTCGCTCGTAGTCTTGAACTTTATCTTTATCTTGTGATATATGTAGTGATCTTTAGACTTTAGGCTCGAGCTTATTCCTTTAGCTTGACTTGCATGTGATCTTGAGCTTCTTGAGGTCATCAACCAAACATAATCTTTTCATCATCTTGAGATCTTTTACCTTCTTATGAACTTGTGACCTTCGGACCAACATGCTCATACCTTTCTTCATCTTGAAAGCTTGTATAACCATCTTTCTTGAAATTCTTTAACTATAACACTTTGTAACTTCAAGGAAGACATGGAGTATCAGAGTAGCAGAAGTCTTTTGAATCATGTAATTGAGCTTTCATCATGTCTTTGTATTTGTTGCACGATGACATAAACAAAACATACGCGTAAGATTTTTTATGTATTAAAAAGAAGCTAACCCGCCCATCGGGCGGGTTATGACACTAGTCCTATATATAATAAAGGGGCATTTACATTTATATTCTTACAAAAGTTCAATATTACATCAATATCCTTCTCAATTTTTTAATTACGTCATTATCCTTCATAAACTTTTATAATTACATCAATATCCTTCCCAAAATTTTAAATTCTCATATACATAAAAAAAAATCAACATGTTTTCTCATCAATTGAGACCAAATATGCATATGAACAAATAAATATATATGAGCAATATTTTTTTCATATTTATATCTAAACTTTTGTAATTATATCAACACGTTTTTTTGTCGTTCGAGGCCAAAAAGAATATATGAATAATATGACCATGATCAATATAAGAGATAAATAATAGTTTCATAATCTAAAATCAATATAATTATTATTTAATTGATTTTTGGACATATATATCCTTCTTAAAAGTGTAAGAAGGATATTGATGTAATTAAAATTTTTTGACAGATGTAATTAAAAAATTAAGAAGGATATTTATGTAATATCAACTTTTGAGAAGGATATACATGTAAATTTCCCTATAATAAAAAAGCTTTTTTTGAAACTTTCCATGTCATTTAATCTACCTAGACCTAGGCAATGTGCCACATCATATAAGCCACGTCATTAATTCTAGCTGTAGAAAGCCACGTCAATTGAAGAACTAGCATTCCAGAATTGTTTTGGTATTCCTTTAATTTAGTTTAATGAGTTCCTTAATTTTGTCAATTATATTTATTGATGCATTAATTGATATGAATAAATCTTGTATCACCTCAAATAATTTCCATGTATGTCATAAGTTTTAAATTTCAAAGAGGTCAACGAGCTTTTTATTCTCAAAAGATTTTGTATTTCAATATCTTCATTCTCAATTTCTCATTTTACTTGCTCGGTTTCTGTTTTCCTTCGTGATTTCAAAAAGTTAATTATGCCTTCCGTTTGTATTTTTCTTTCAGGAATTGAGATGGTGATTATACTTTGAGATGGTGGCTTATTTGGATTGTCTCCTTACAACCCATGACTTTTGTGTTTTCTGTTGATAGTATCTACTTGTAATCTGATGTTTTAGTGGTTCTTTCTATATCTTTGATTAATCATATTTTATGTGTTTATAATTGTAGGTCTGTGGGAAAAAATGGTGCTTGATGAAGTGCTCAAACGAGTTTGATCAAATGCCACAAAGAAATATATATCAAAGGTATTATTTTATATAAAATCTCAATCATACATTCTCCTTGAAAAATATAGTTTTAACGTCTAACCCCTCTGCGTAAATCATAACAAGAGGCAAATAATATCTCAGTCCTAACTCAAATTCCTTCCTTGATCATATGTATCTTTGTGGAGATAACTGGTACTTATAATTTGTGCAATCTTTACTTACTACTAATATTCATTTGGCAAAAGTTCAACATAGACCCAAAATTTAACATAGACCCAATGAACCAATCATAGCCACTCATTTTTTAATCAAAATAATAAAACCATTTTCCACCTATTTTTAAAAAAATTAAATATCTCACAAACCGTTAATCGTTACGCAAAACAAAACATACCATTGCGACGAGAATTAAATCATCTTTCTATAGAGGGGCATTTCCATATACTTTCGACGAAATTTTTTTCGATTTTTTTTAGATACGTCTGAAAAAAATCACATGTGATTTGTATCACAAATCACATGTGATTTTATGAAATCAGATGTGATTTTATGAAGTCAGATGTGATTTTATGAAGTCACATGTGATTTGTTTTGTATAACAAATCACATGTGATTTTTTCAGACGTGACTGAAAAAAAATCGAAAAAAAATTCTTCGAAAGTATATCGAAGTGATGTCTCCTGAAAGATAAAAAAAATACTCGTCGCGATGGTGTATTTTTTGTCGTTTGACGATTTACCGTTTGCAAGATATTTTATTTTTAAAAAAGAAGTGAAAAGTGAGTTTTTATTATTTTGATGAAAAAATGAGTGGCTATAATTGGTTCATTGAGTCTATGCTAAATTTTGAGTCTATGTTGATCTCAGCTCATGTTTATTAATTCTTATTGGTTTTTATTGGTCATCATACTTGAAACTTAAATGATGTGCAACCTATGTTATGCTAAACTTTAGTACCCTATGCGGTTATCTCGGTCAGATTTCTGATATCGTTCAAGGACTGAGATTTGAAATATCGGTTATCGCGGTGAGATATCGGTTTTTATATTATCTAGAATATTATATTATATTATATTATATATATATTATTTATATATATATATATATATATATATATATATATATATTATATTTAGTAATTATATATATATATTATATATTAATAAAAATATATATAGGATAAATATCCAAATTAAAAAGATTTAAATATTCGTTTTTTCCTGAGTAGAATAAAAGTTTTTTTTTTTTTTAAAAAGTTCTCTAAAAAATTTCTGAAAAAAATTCAACTAAGATCGTGTATGTTGGTGCTAAGTGGAAAAGTTTGTAAGGAGTTTTTCTAAAAGTGGATTGTTTTGCGAAAAAAATTATTAAAAAAACGTTTGTGCATTTTTATATCGGTTTTTTGTGCATAAAAAATTCATTTTTTGTACCCAACTTCTTTTGGACTTTTTGCATCAAAATTTTATTGCCGACTCAAACTAACAAGTCGGGAAAAATTTGTGCATCAAAAATTTTTTTTGCATCAAATTTCTTTTTTTGAGCATTTAAAAAAACGTTATAAAAACTCAAAATTAGAAAAAACGTCTTTTACAAAAGTTTTATGCACTCAACACACCTGATTTTTATGGAATTTTTCTGAGAACTTTTTAAAAATAAAATATTTTTATCCTTCTAAGAATAATTTGTCTTTTTATTGTAATCTTCCTATATATATATATATAATATATTTTTATATATTATTATTATATATATATATATATATATATATATATATATATATTGGGTTTTTATATATTTTTATAATATTTTTAATATTTATTTATATTAATTTTGCATATTTATATATATTTTAATTAAATTTGTTAGTCTTTTTATTATTTTTAGTTATATATCTTATATATATGTTGCAAGAATTTATATTATGTGTAGTTTTAGTTATGTTTTGGTCCACTAGCCCATCAATTATCTGCTAGGCCCATTCTATTACTCTTATTGGGCTTAAAACCCATTTATTATTAGGGTTATCTAACATAGAGCTTTTCTATTTTTTCCACCCACCCTCTTCATCACCTTCTTCTTCTCTCTTTTCAACATTTTCATCCCAAAAATAACCTCCCTTTAGAACGAAAACCTTAGATCTGGAGTTAAAAATCGTTGACCGTGCATATCTCCCTTCAAATCCAACGTGAGTATTTTCCAATGTGCCTGAAAAAAAAACGAGATTTTCTTTATCTCACCGAGATCCGATATCAAAATCTCGGCAAAATATCGTCCAATATCGCCGAGAATATCGGTTCTGATATTTACCACCGAGATTTGGAACCGAGATTTTTTTTGGGTCCGAGATCCGAGATCTCGACGAGATCTCGCCGAGATTAACTGCCCAGTTAGTACCTAACAAGTTCATTCTAAGGTTATTTTTGGTTAATTATGGGAAGCGCATGAACCTCCATTTTGCGAATTTGATAAACAAACAATCGTTTTATAGAAAACTACATAAGTTTAGTGTTGGTATAGTATTTCTTAAACATGAACAATTTCCTATGAATTTCTAATAGCAGATTGGGATCGTTCCCTATGACCCAAGCAAGCCTGCAAAATGTTTCATATTATGAGCTTAGATGCGTATAAGTTATTAATAACTAGAGGTTAAACATTTGTCAGGTCTGATAGAGGTCTGATAGGGGTTAAAACATATTTGATTCAAAAGGAGTGGTTTATTTTTCAACGGGTTGAGTTGTGTTGACTCCTAATAAAATGATAGCTTGTCAACAAATATAATCTTGTACTTACATCTATTATAGATATTAGCACAAGATTATAGAAAGAACATGGACCAACCGGCATAAAGTAGATGTGAGGGAGATGGAAAGTACTCAATGTATGAGATAATTTTGGATTGAACTGGTAGTGATCAAAGGTGATGTTTTAGTATTATAAGGTATAAGCTGCGTATAGCATGACATAATATTTTGCGTTCTCTATTTTGAAAGGTAAAACTAACTTAACTTCTAAAAAACACACATTTATCCCTCGCAAACTACCATACCCTACTCTCGCTCGCGCGACACTTGAATGATGTTTTACATGGTCTGATTAGAAAATATATTTCCTTTAAAGGAGACAAATGGTGTACTTTGTGTTGCATGTTAGAAAGCTACCAGGAGTAGGAACAGTGGCGGAGTCAGGATCTTGGCATATAGGGGGAAAAAAAAATTCTCCGAAAACAGCTCTAAAAATCGCAGTTTTTTAGTAGCGTTTTAGCACTTTTTAACATTTTTTTAGCAGCTTTTAGCAATTTCTTAGCATCTTTTAGTAGCTTTTTGATATTTAAGCAGTCTTATCGGAGGCAATTTGAGATTTAGGATGGGGGCAAGCTAAAAATAAGGCCATAAAAATACAATTTTTGCAATAAAAAAAAAATTTCACCAGTTTATCGGGGGCAACGACCCCCCTACCTAGTACATGGCTCCGCCCCTGAGTACGAAGTGATAAGTCTTACAACATGGCTTATCTTTCTATGAATCCAAAAAAGATGGTTAGTATTACATTTACCACATATTCATCATTGTGTGCTAAATTGTTACAAAATGTGCTTTCGTTGCATCACTCAGAAGTGTAGTTGGACAATTTTAAAGCAATGTAATTTAAAGGAAGCCATCTAATTTAAGTTTTAAAGATTGATCAAATCTTTGTTTAATTCAATAAGTTATATATAGCAGATCATGAGTTTCCATTTTGATGGTTGTTTTTATTTTAGATTACTTTGAGATTCTAATAAAATAATAGTATGTAGTAAATTACTTTCGAATTTACTTTTACTTATTTCTTTTGTTTGAATTTATGTTTTTACGAGCAACTTGTTATTAGCAACCCGTGATTTATCACGGGTCTATAAGCTAGTAAGAATATTTAAAGAAAGAAGGGCATAGTTGACCGGCCGAAGTGGTACAAGCATCTCAATACGTGTCCTCGTTAAGTATTCGATGTCGTGACGTATTGGGGCTAGAGTCGTCATATAATATGACAACTCACACGACACTCACCAAATTTCTATTATCTAAATATTACACGTATGTTTCTCGTTATTTATCTCCACGAAACCACAAACAAAAGATTCGTTTGTTTCTTAGTGGGCCATATTCGACATCCTACAATACGAGATTAAAGGACTCTTTGTTTAATCAAAACGCAAACATATATTCTACAACAAAGCAATTAGTAGCATAGATATAGAAAGTGTGACTTTATCAAAAGTTACTACTCGTAATAAGGTATTCTTGGGCTTCGGGTCAACTATCCTATTATCTAACAATTCTCATATGCGATGAACATGTCTCAACCAGAACGGATTGTTAGCCCATAATTATGCTCATCATGAATCGTATGATTGCATTCCATAATTAGTTAATGTTTATCTATATATTTAATATCTTAGCTGTATTCTGGTTGTCTTGGGCCTCAAACCCATATGACCAGAACGGATTGTTAGCCCATAATTATAGCTGTCCACTCATGCAATGTATGATGCATTCCACATAATTAGCTTAACTGCTTTATCTTTTATATCGCGTATATATCTTAGCTGTATCTGGTTGTCTTGCGCGCCTAAATCCCCATATGATACATATGGTCTTTGAGGCCCCTCATCAAGCAACTGGGAAGACGCTAAAGTAAGATTATAAAACCTATACAGATTAAACATTAACTATTATGGAATGCAAACATACAGTCATGTTGAGCATACATACGGGCTAACATAGATGGTCACTTTCGGAGTTTCAGTTACATGAATCCCGCTAAGTTTCGCTAGCTTAAACCAAGAGTATTCATGTGAAAGAAAAGACCACGTAGAGACATAGTTGTCCAAGTCGAGGGAAAAATAAAGGGCGGACTTGGAGAGGTTCACTAACATAGAGATTTTTTTATTCGTTATAATATAAGTTACCGTGTTTTGCAAAAATTAATCTCAATTTAACATGAGTTTATTTGTCCACGAGTTTTTGTGATAGAAGTTTTGTTTAGATGTCAAACAATTTAGGTGTCATTCACAAAATGTTTTTAGCGAAACGGAAATCTGTTTAAAGAATTAAAATGTGAAGGAACTGGAATCTCTAAGATTTGAAATTTAAATGAATTATAATTTGCAAAAACTAACACGTGTTTGATTAGAAAAAAATGAAATGAGAAAAAAAAATTATATTAAAATACTTAAAATTTAATTTGAGTTTAAATTTAATAAACTTAATATTATTTATTAAATATATTACTTATAAGAATAAGAATAATAATAATAATTTTTAAATAATATTATATAAACTAATATATTAAATAAATAGTATTTTTACATAAAATATAATAGTATTTTATATAAAATGTAATAATATTTTTTAAATAATATCATATAAACTAATATGTAAATAATATTTTTATATAAACTATCATATTTAATATTATTTAATAAACACTATTTTTATAAAATATAATTTTATAAAACTATTAAAGTATAGAATGAAAAATATGTTTTAAAATTTTAATTTATATTTAATTTTAAATAAATAATAATTATTAAATATAATTAAATAATAATAATAATAATAATAAAGGAGTGGGGGCCCAGATAGTATCTCGGCTCCCCTCTAATTTATTGTAAATCTCTTGAGTTTCTTTATAAAGTGTTTTATTATATAATAATAATAATAATGAATTTTATAATTGAAATTTTACATAACGTTAGATGAGAAGTCTAGACACTAGTTGTGCTCCCACCCTTTTTTAAATACAGAAACTCACTCTATGAAAGATAAACTCGCCACTTTAAACAATAATAATAATAATAATAATAATAATAATATAATATAATAATAATAATAACAACAACAATAATAATAATAATAATAATAATAATAAGTATCCCACTATTTTTTTGTAAATATCAAGAATTTCTAAAAAAATGGTAATAATAATAATAATATGAATTCCATGAAATTGTAAGCATTCCTCCCATTCAAAAATGTTGAATTCCACAAATATGGGATTTTAAGGGATTTTTATTCCTTTTCGTTTGCCAACCAAACACAATGAGAAATGGAACTCAGATTCTGAATTTCTTGAATCTGCTAACAAACCACGATATATGGAATGAATCAAATTCTAATTCCATCAGAATCCTAAAGATTCCGCGAACCTAACAGGCCCTTATAGTCACAAATAAACCGTCAAAGAGGAATAAAATAGAACACTAGCATGAACTAGATAGCATGGTGCTACGTGATAAACCAACATGTTAATTAATTGAATGATAAGTTTCAACATTGAAGTTAGGGATGACAACGGTTGGGAATGTTGGGATCATACTCCTCATCCCTATATATGTTTTCTACTCCACATCTTCGTTGGGGAATTGCATTAGATCCTCATCCTCATCTTTAGTGGGGATCAAGGATCCTCATGAGATATCGAGGATGATGAGGTGTTATTTTATCCAATTTTTCGAGGTCATTTAACCCCCTAAATCATGCAAATATGCCCAAATTATGTGCTTAATCGTTTGTTTTCATATTTTTAGCACTTGGATGGCTTTTGGAGAAAATACACATAACTTATGCTCATTTAGAGAAGAAACGAACAAGACTACGACTCTACACCAAATCTCTTGAAGAAACAATCATTCAAACGGTGTCGCCAACTATTACCACGACGCCAGAACTTGATCAAGACGGCGTTAGGAATTTCACGACGGCGTCAGAATGTAGCCGCCTCAAATGAAACCCTAGAAGCTTCATCGAAGCGACGACGTCAGGAATTTTATGACGTCGTCGCGGTCTGATCTCTATATATACAAACTCGTTTTAGGGTTTTTAGTGTGTAACTTTTAGGAGATGAACCCTAGTTTTAGAAGACGATTTTAGCAGCCTCGGGGCTCGTTTTTAGGGTGTCAAAACCCTCTTGTAACAACCTCAACTGCATGATTTAATCAAGTAAAGTTTATTTATCCCTTATCACTTAATATGTCAATGTGTTTTGTGATAGATTCTTGTTCTTCTCCTTTATCAAGGCTAAATCTATTAGTATTTACTTATGATTGCATGAAACTTAGTTTGTAGATCCTTTTAATATTGCTTCTTGTGATCGATGTGAGCGTTAGGCTTTAGAAAACTAGCCATAAGATATTAAATTGGCATAGACGTCTAGGGAAACGCGAGTGTGTAGAAAGGATACCATAGGTAACAGTCTTCATACGACCTTACCCCTAATATGGTTGATCCCTCTTAAGCTGTTTTACTTGCATGTAATATACTCTTAGGGGCCTTGTAATAGTATTCATACTACCTTACTTGTGCATTGCCTTAACGGAATATTACATAGACGGCGGGTTCGTGTAATTCGTTCATGACTTAGGAAGTACTTACACAGATCATCACAAGGGTGACAATGCAACAAGATTAGGAGAAGCCAACTAGGGAGTAGTGCATGATTAAGTAAATGCGTTTTTTACCATATAAGTTATCACCAGTAGTATATATATTAATTAGTTTAATTAATTAAAACCAAACCAAATCTCTCAAACTATGATATTTACCTGCTTTTATAAAAACATAAAAACATAAAAAGGATCTTCTCTCAACCCCGTAGACCTTTGCTAGATTCTGTTCGAGCCTTCCCAACCTATTCCCCTAGAGAACGATAACAACCCCCAAGTCTTGCCTATACTACACTACAACGGTTAGGTACACTGCCTAGGGAGTTGTAAAACTTCTTATTGAAGTCCTACAACGACCGCACATCAAGTCTTTGGCGCCGACGCTGGGGAATAGTTAGGTTTCGATCATTGTTTAACTTAGGTCTACTCGCTTGATTCCTATCAAGTGAGATTTTATTTTCAGTAAATTAGCTTTCTTGTAGTCTATCTTTTCTTTGTGTTATTTGTTTCATAATTTTTTTTCGTTGACATCCATGGGAGATGAAAATCCTATCCGTACTCTTGGAGATTACTCCAGACCCAGCCACGAGGGCTATCAAAACACCATTGAGCTCCCCGATGGGAACAATGTGGTACCTCTAAAATCTGACATCATCCCGTTGGTCAAAACGGATGCTCATTCCACGGACTCAGATTCGAAGACCCGATCCAACATCTTAAGCATTTTCTCAGGATTGTAGATACCATTGACCTTAATGGTGATACAAGAAATACTACTCATTTGCATCTATTCCACTTTTCTCTTCATGACCAAGCTATCAAATGGATTGATCGTCTACCCACGAGATCCATCTCGACTTGGGATGATCTCACCACTCGTTTCCTCGCATAATTTTTCCCATCGAGAAGAACTGCTGAACTTCGAAATGATATCTTGATAGACCTCTAGGGAAACGCGAGTGTGTAGAAAGGATACCATTGGTAACAGTCTTCATACTACCTTACCCCTATTATGGTTGATCCCTCTTAAGGTGTTTTAATTGAGTGTAATATACTCTTAGAGGCCTTATAATAGTCTTCATACTACCTTACTTGTACGTTGCCTTAACGAAATATTACATAGATGACAGGTTCGTGTAATTTGTTTATGACTTAGAAAATACTTACACAGATCATCACAAGGGTGACAAAGCAACAAGATTAGGAGAAGCAAACTAAGAAGTAGTGCATGATTAAGTAAATACGTTTGTTTAACATATAAGTTATCACTAGTAGTATAGATATTAATTAGTTTAATTAATTAAAACCAAACAAAATCTCTCAAACCATGATATTTACCTGATTTTATAAAAACATAAAAACACAAAAAGAATCTTCTCTCAACCTCGTAGACCTTTGTTATATTCTGTTCGAGCCTTCCCAACCTATTCCCCTAGAGAACGATAACAACCCTTGAGTCTTGCCTGTACTACACTACAACGGTTAGGTACACTACCTAGGGAGTTATAAAACTTGTTTTTGAAGTCCTACAACAACCGCACATCCTGGGATTTGAACCTTATGAAGTAAACGTAAAATTCACACAAACTCATAGATAATGTAAAGAACTTGACTCATGAAATGTCTCAACACACGTGCATCGCACATGATTTGATTAATTAAATTGTCAATCCAATTTGAAGCATCATAACTAATGAAACATTAACCTATTATACATTAGGCGTGCGAACAATGCCGTTTTGACATCAATGAGGTAGTTTTGGTCATGGTTGTGTTGTTTTGGATAAGTGGGTTCTTAGTTGGCCTATTAACCATGTCGTTTTGGTTTTTTGGGTCATTTTTCTTTTTAGGCTGTAATTGGAATGTTGGTGGCCCGCTTTCGTTACAACATATATATCGATATCTGGAAGTGTAACACCCTCAAAATTAGATAGCAGCGGAAGGTAAGCGGGGGTGCTATTTTATAGCACTTAGTACAAGTTATAGAAAACAACCTCTAAATGAGAGGTTTTGAAAAGTTACACATTCAATATATAATAAAACATCAGAGTTTATAAAAAAGAGGTCCTAATAGTTTAAACATAACATAAAGTTTTTACAAAAAGGTTTCATCGAATGTGAAAATATGCAGAGTCTTCAAAAGATATCCGTGCGACTCCCATCCTAGAAACTTATACCTTAAGGACCTGAGATAAAGCATGCTAAAAATGGTCAACAATAATGTTGAGTGAATTTCATAGGTTTTATAAGTAAAACAATAGACCACAAGATTTCAGTAATAGTAGACTAATGAAACACATTCATAAGTCAAAAACAGTTATTATTTCCCTAAGCTCATGACGCCGAACCTTAACTGTATACAAACACTACAAAAAAGGGGGCTTTTTGGGACAAACTTTTTTGGAACGATAAAAAAAGAGTGCCAAATACGTGTATTTGGCACTGTTTGGATAACGGTACCAAAAACATACGTATTTGGGACGACTAATAGAAAATCGTTCCAAATACATATGCATTTGGAACGTTTTGCAATAAGGGTGCCAAGTGCATGTGTATTTGGAACGGTTTCAATTACCGGTGTCAAATACATATGTATTTGGGACAGTCGGTATCTGAAGTGCCAAATACGTATATGTATTTAGAATGATTTATTGGGCTTGTGCCAAATACTTGTGTATTTGGAACAATTTTTTTAGAGCGTGGAAAATAGTAACGTATTTAAAACATTTTTTATAAACAGTTTCGAATGCATATGTATTTTGTAACATCTTTTAAAACCTGGCCTAAATGGCCATTTCTTCTCACATGTGTTGGTAACATTTTTCCTTTTAAAAAAAAATAATATTACAATCGACTTTATTCACTTTAATGCTCAATTTCCCTTCATTATTAACTTTTAGATCAAAGTTAACCTAAATA
>BQNB010015138.1:54856-73781 GCA_026074375.1 Tanacetum coccineum | reverse complement strand
ATTACGAGCATTTGATCTGTGTTTGGTTTAGAAGAGAGAAAGTTGAGTTGACGCTCGATGAGATTGTTTTACTCTCTTTTTCATGGTGTTCTAATAGGTGTAAAAGTAAATTTGATTGGATATCTTGGTTGAAATGTCCTAGATACTTGTCTTTGTAATTTTTCTAGCTCTTTACTAGTCTTTTAATATAACTTGCAGTTCAAAAAAAATACCAAGTCATGCAAGATGAGTAGCAACTAATACATCAAATAATTTTATCATAAAACCATTGAAACTAATCTCTCATTGCTTGTTTGACTTTCCATCATGCAAAGTTGTCACAGGGTAACCTTATTTCTCTTTTTCATAATGTAACACATGACGTTTAACACCAATCCAAACACTCCCATAGTAAGTGAGTTATCCAGGTTAAATTTGTAATATTAAGGGGTCATTTTCTCCACTTGTTATAGATAATGAGTGTGCCACTTCTTACTTTCAACCCGTTTCGACCCATCTGACATGTTCCCCTATTAGTTATAAACTCTATGGCTCAAAATTCCCAACCATATCTAGTATTACCCGTTCTAGAAATTCGCACTAAGTCAAAGCTTCTTGTATCTTGCTCTTATGCGTCCTCTTAAGTTCCATTATTTCTTCTTTGAGTTGATTCGAATGACGTTTATGAGTAACTACGAACATTGTTATAGAATATAAATACACACCATACATTGTTGTAGAAGCATAACCCATGGTGCTACCACCGATCGGTTTAATTTGAGGCCTAACAAACATCGCTTTGTTATCCACTTGGCCACACTTGATTTGTTACCCATCATCGCTACACAAAACTAATTTAAAAAATGTCATCTTTCGGGATCAAGATCAAATAGAACACATTGAACATCAAATGAAACACAAATCAATAGCAACAACCTTACCTGCAATGATCAATCAAATGATTTTTGTTCTTCAATAATGTCAAAGTTTATTTGTCCTACATGGTCATTCTTTTCAACTTAGGATAATAAATGTATTTGGTGTGGTGGTAATATGTTTTGATACCCGGTTCGACCCGGCTGGGTCAACCGGTTGAACTGGTTCCGGTTGAAAAAACGGGTCAAATTAAACCGGGTTTCATATTTTCGAAACCCGGTTTGACCCGCCGGGTTTAAGGTGACCCGGGTCAACCCGGTTCTCGAGACCTGGCCGGGTTTTGGTTTTTCATGTTTTTTTACAAATAAAGTAAGTTTTTTATATATATATTTGCGACATAATTTTATTTGTTACATGTTATATTTGGTAGTAAATCGTTTTTAAGCTAAATATAAGATATATTCATAATTTATATATATAATTTTTTGTATTATTGGAAATATATATATATATTTTTTTTTTGAAAACCGGGTTAACCCCGCGGTCGAACCGGTGACCCAGTGACTCGACCGGGTCGATTAGATTCCCGGTTTTCAAAACATTGGATGGTATATTCTGTTATATTAATCGAACATACGGAGTATTTTTTTTGAACAAATTAATCGAACATATTGACTACCAGTATATCAATTATGTGTTAATAGCACAAGGTGTCCCATAATAGTAGGTTAGAAACCCAATGTCTTTTTTTCATGCTCATAGCAACGTTCATTTTGATTACCTATAATAGTTTTCTTATATTTTTACTTTCAAAAATCATCTCTTCGGAGATAAAAACATAAAACTATTATACGGAGATAGTACATGACAAATCACACGTACAATTTTAAACGCATGGGGTTTTTGATATCTTGGGATTTATTTTTAAAAAATAACAACTTTTTTCTTCACGGGTTCTCAGACTTCTCCTTCCTACTATTATCACTCTCACCTCATTCTTCTTCATTTTTTTCTTCATGCAACACCCCATTTTGCTTATTTTTTGCATTAGGAGATAGACTACAATGTTCTTGACTTCTCGTTCCTCATTTGGTCCATTATTGCCTATGTGAAAAAAAATTCTCTTTAGCATATAAGAAATACAGTATAAAAGAAATTACTATAACTTTTATAAATAGACTCGAAGGAATTTTGTGAACAAATCAATTGTGATAGCATCGATTTTATTGTTGTTGATCTTTTTGTTAAAAGTTTTTAATTTTAATATGTGTCTAAATTCATATTACATTTTCTCTAAAAGTTTATTAATTAATAAAGCTTGAAAAAATGACATGTGTTATATATTTGATAAATAAAATTTATTATATAAGAAAGTTGTAAATTTGTTTAGTTTTTTTCTATTTATAATAAACTTCAACATTTTTTTATAAAATCGTGCGTACGTCGGAAGTATTCCAATAATGGGCTCGTTTTGTTCGCAATTGGAAGATCGTTCCGTAGGTATTTTTTGATTTGGATGAATCGGTAGATATGTGTTATATATTTGATAAATAAAGTTTATTATATAAAAAAGTCGTAAATAGTTAAAAGTTGATGGGCCGTTTTGTAAATTTTCCTTTTTCTTTTTTACTTTCGTTGGTTTTGCGCTCGGTGGTTTTGGGCTAATGATTGGGCCGTTCAAAACGACGTCGTATTAAACCTCAAATGTGTATTTATATGATAAGAAAGAAGAAAGTCACCCAGGCCCACAAGTATGAAACGAAAGTCGCCCAACTAAGTAGGATTGAGGGCCCGTTTGGTTTGTAAGTGGGTTGTTTGTAAGTGGGTTTAGGATTAAAAGTCTATTTGTTTAGTAAATATAAGAATAAAGTAATGGAATCATTGTGTAATTCGTTTGTTTGGTTTGTAGTGGGCCATATTATTTGGAATGAAAAAAAGGATTCATACTTATAGATCGAAAGATGGAGAGACATGTATCTTTCAACTTTTAGTTGATTTTTTTATTATATTTAAATTTTGTCTGCCACTTTTTTTGTTTTTTTGCCCTAAGTTTTGGGGTCATTTCAAAAAGTTACTATAAACTTGAATTTTAAAATATTTATTTATTATTTCAAAAAGTTACTGCAGCCACATATATTTATTAAAATAACAATATTTTTTATAATATTATAAAAATATAAAACTCATTCACATTCCAGTAATCAATCAAACTCACAGTGATTGTCATTCCGAGCAACAAACCAAACGGCACCTAAGATTTGGATTTGGATTTAAATTTGGATTTGGATTTGAATTTAGATTTGATATAAGAGAGAGAAAATATAATATAGAATAAATGAATAGTTTTTTATAATTTAATAAATCATTTAGTATTAAAATTTATTATTAAAAAAAGAATAAAGAGAAAAATAGTGGCGAAGGTTGAAAAAGGGCCCACAATATTAAGTAAAAGGTAAAAAGTTTCGTAAAACTTGCACTTATGATAAAGAATTCACTATGCTAAATTTAAAGGGTTGATGCCAGATTTGCGGGCCCTGTATTACAACCAAACATTATTTTTTTATCTTAACCCTTTTATTCAATCCTATCCCCATCAACCAAACAGACTCTGAATCTATGGGTGTTGAATGATAAAATTACATTTATAATTTGAACCAAACATTTAATAATGAATTTGATTCTCATAGTCATATCATTATTCCAACACCCTAAAACAAACGCTTCCTAAGTCTAGTATTGTTGAGAAAAACTATGCAAATTTCTATCTAACTCTCTCTAATATTTCCTAACTCTCTTTAATATTCTAAAAGTCTAAACATTGTATATCTAACTATAAAAACCCAAAATAACATCTTGTATTCTACATCTCAACCAGCAAAAATACAACCTTAAACACATGATCATGAGCAGATAACTCGTAATTTAATCGTTGGATGGTAACCGAGGCAACTGAAGGCAGGATGATGATTTGAGGGAACCACATCTTATAGGTTAAAAAATTTTAACAAATCTTTTGTTAAAATTGTGTATTTACTTTTAATGGGTTAGATATATTAACTAATCTTATCTTAAAATTGCGTGTTTTGGTCCTATGGCTTAGAAAATTTAACTAATCTTTTGTTAAAATTGTTTATTTTCTTCTTATGGGTTAAGAAAATTTAACTAGTCTTTTGTTAAAATTGTGTATTTTCTTCTTATGGGTTAGAAAAGTAACTAATATTTTGTTAAAAAAATTGTGTGTTTTCATCTTATAGGATAGTAGTAAAAAAATCTAATATTTGCTTAATATTGTGTTTTTGTTTTCATCTAATGGGCCAGTTATTATTATTAAAGGGTTTCACCTAGATGAAAAGTTTGGGAAGTTACGTAATCCCATTGAAAGATGGGTTGTTGTGAGATAACTTATTTATGTTTGGTAACCAAAGCTGATAATGTATTGTCGAAATTAAGTGTCATGAAAACTATTTTGTCAGTGTGTAACGCTGCTTCTCAATATCCAAACGCTTGCAACCCACCCTAACTTGAAATTAAAATGTTGGCAAGTCAAACAACCCTAATTTGAATCATTTATCCAACCCACCAACAAAAGTCAAATAGAATAGCCGGACTCTGATTTCTGCATATATCATCTATTGGGTTATAACTCAAACCAGTGAACAATGTAAACTTCGCTAAAATCAAAACGAGAGAAAGTGGTCGAACTATGTATTGTCAAGCATATAACAGTATGTATATGCACAAAGTACGTTGTTCAAACAATGAAAAGAATGATTTCTACCCAGCAGAAGAATATACTACACTAAACCCCCTCACATATACAACAACTACTACCCAACAAAAGAATACACTACACACCAAAGAAGATTACTCTACACTCAACAGCACCTCTACGTATCATCATCACTCGAAACATGCTCGTAAGTCGGCCTCCCCTCCTCCTCATCATCATCATCATTTAACTGCAAAGTCGCACCATCCTCTGCACGCGACATCGCAGCTGCATCACGAGCTGCAGCAGCAGCAGCCAATCTATTCAAACCAGATCCAGCATCAGCAGCACCATGCGCATCATCAGAACCCGAACTACCCGAACCATCTGTTGAAGAAATATCCCCCTCAGCTCTTTCAAGACTCCTTAAAACAAGAAGCTTTTTCTCCATGTCCGTCTTTGCCTTCTCAGCCACAACAACTGTCTTCTTAGCCCTAAGGTCTGGTTGTATTCCCTACTCAAATAGAGGGCCAAGGATTCACAGAAGTCCCCTTGGCCTGCATAATAAGCCTTCTCTTTTTTAGTCTCTGACTCGTAGACACAACACAACGAGAGGTTGGAAGAGGTGTGCCCTTGGAAGAATACTCTATCATCTTCAACTTAGTCGGGACCTTCCATACCCGTGAGTTTCCACTAGACTACCTGTATCTTGATCTCGTTCCAATCGTAGCACCCGTCCTCAAATCCAAAACAGTCTTTACCTTTCCTTTTCCCTCCCACGATCCTCCAGCAGCAACTTTCCTGTTATAAACCTTTTTACCATTGTTCTTGACAGACCTCAAGGCCATAGCAAGATACTTATTTTTGAGCGCAAAGGGCTTGTTCGCTGGAAAAGAAAAAACACATATAAGTTACTTCAGTTTTGATATATATGATGTATTACCGTACTTGACAAAAACTATTGAACTCATAGCATCAAGTGTAAGTAGAAACAAACAGTAAGATATCTTCGATATACTTAACATGTATGCATAATGCACTAGTTAAAACTATAGAAACTTTGACCTATGAAAGTGGCCGGTACCGTATCACTTCTTGAGCTGAGTCCGATGCACCTACGAGGCATGCTAATTATTGTCGATAATAACCAATTCACTATCGGGTATGGTATATAAAACATGATATCTATTCTTATTTTCCATAATACTTAAGGCTAGTGGAACATAAAGGATTCTTGTTATACCGTAGTTAACTAACATTCTAGTTTTAAAACTAGCCCAAAAAAAGGTGATACCAATTACCAAATAATACGAAATTTCAATTTTACAACATATGTCATTTTCCCGCATGGGTTGTGAGGTCACATGAAATCAGTTAATCATCTCATTTGCATGCAAATGGTGTGATCAGCATATAAAGCATGAAGCTAACACGCTTATGACAAAAGTCAAGAATCTATGAAGCCTTTTTCTATCTACTATCACTCACATCTCAATTTTGCTCATGTTATTTCCACACCAGGTCCTTTTTCTTACGACCTTCACTCGTT
The DNA here is from genome assembly GCA_026074375.1 of Tanacetum coccineum. Lineage (NCBI taxonomy): Eukaryota > Viridiplantae > Streptophyta > Magnoliopsida > Asterales > Asteraceae > Tanacetum > Tanacetum coccineum. The sequence goes on along the minus strand of BQNB010015138.1, from coordinate 67,668 downwards.
TCTCACTTTTCACTATCTTATTTCTACACCATGTGACCCGTTACCCATATGGATCACATAGTCCTAATTAAATCAATCTAAGACGTGACAACTTATTCTTAGTTGTTTTTTATGTGGCTAGCCAAAGAAGGTTTAGAAAATGAGATAAATAACTCGGCAGATTTAACCAATTATCATATTAATGAAAGAGGCATACCAAAGATCTTGTCAGGAGTCTTGCTATAAAACCCGCCTTCCACCTCTCTAATCTTGTCTAGGTTTACCGAAAGACCCGCAATTTTCTTAAGCAGAACATCTCGTGGCTGGGATTGAACTCCTAGCCCAACGGGTTACCCAGTCATCATATTCTTCGGGTTGAGGGGGAGGAGCAACTGCAGCCTCTTGAGTTTTTGACTGTGAGTATCTGATTCCAATTCAAATTCAAGAACCATAAAATAAAAAAATTAAGACCATGCGTTTCTACCTAAGCTCTAGGTGTTTTAAAATAAGTCTACGCGTTGAAATAACTGAACGAACTCTTATCAGAAGGCCTCTATGCAAATCCCACATCAGCTCTTACTATATTAACACCATATCAACGCATACAAACAAACCAATAATCAACGCATACAGATAAACTCATATACAGCCTCATATCAACACATAGAGATAACAAAACGCAAACAATTATGAACACTTTGTTTTAAAAATATCAACAACATTCCAATATAAGCGCAAACAAACACAAATACAAACGCATAAACTACAAAAACCAACGCCTTAACAACAATGCCAACGAATAACAGACCAACTACAATGCATGCTTAATAATTCCATAAATGGTTTTATCGTTTTGTTGATTAAGCCAATCATACCAAATCATTAACTCCTAAAACTAATTTTACCTGGTTGAGGAGGAATAAGAGGAGCTGCAGTTTCTTGAGCCTCAGTTTGGGTTAGTGGAGAGACAGCTTCTTCGGTTTCAGACATATGAAAATCTGGGTGAGGGTTAATTTCCACCTGAAAAATAAAAACAAAACCTATAAAACCCCCAATTAACCTAAAAGAAAAAACCCCAATTTTAAAAAAGAAAAAACCATAAAAGCCCTAATTTCTCAAAAGGCAATGAAAAGTTCAAGCAGGACATCATGAATTGTACGTAAAACATGTGAGGGGGCCTCGTAAAATAAAGTGTGAATTTACCTCCTTTGGTTGTAAATTTTCTGCATTAAGTGCTCTTTTTGGAGCACGTCTCTTTGGAGCACGTCTTTTTGGAGCATGTGAGGGGGCCTCGTTGTCCCGTGCAACATATCCTGTTAGGTTACTAAAGTAGTCAGTACAAGCAAGCAACCATCAGTGGCTACGTAAAACAAAATATAAGTAGAAATCAAAAGAGAAGTTAAACACATAAAGACACAAACAGTCAATTTCCAACGCATTCAAACACAAACTCATTTTACCTGTGTTGTACACACGGGGACACATGCAGTACGTAATAGTGGCATCCTTATCATATCATATTTAATGATCTGTATAATTGTTATTGCAACACTAATTAACCATGCAAATGAATACTTGCAAAAATCAAATAATCTTTAACGACCAACGCCTTAACAACAAACACAAACATCCATATACCAATAGGTAACGCTTGAGAATCTAAACGCTCTGAAAGTTCAACACATAGAGATACCAACACTTATCATCTTGTCATTCAAAATACCAACGCTTGAAACTAAACAAAAAATCAACGCTTCTGGATAACACACGTTTAACCCGACAAACGCTTGATATCAAGATCAATGCAGACATATATAACAAACCAATTAATACAAACACACAAGACTTAGAATATCAAAGCAAACAAATAACACATATAAAAAAATTCCAATTCTAATGCATAACAAACAAATACTAAGAAAAATACCAACGCATAACCGACTAATTCCAACGCATGCTTAATTATTCCACTAATGGTTTTATCGTTTTGTTAATTAAACCAAGCATACCAAATCATTAACCACTAAAACTCATTTTCCTGTGTTGTTATCTACTGTAGTTCCGGGAATCTAAATAGTTGACTTCCATCTGAAAAATAAACAAAATCCAATTAAAACAATAATTCAAATTAAGAATACATAATACAATCGAAACCCTTAAAACAAGAAACCCCAAAATCCAATTAATCAAAACCCAAATTTGAAACCCCAATTCAATTAAAGAATACATAATAGAATCGAAACCCTTAAAATAAGAAACCCCAAAATCCAATTAATCAAAACCCTAAATTTGAAAGCCTAATCCAATTAAAGAATGCATAATAGAATCGAAACCCTTAATACAAGAAACCCCAAAATTCAATTAAATCAAAACCCTAAATTTGAAAGCCTAATTCAATTAAAGAATACATAATAGAATCCAAACCCTTAAAACAAGAAACCCCAAAATCCAATTAATCAAAACCCTAAATTTGAAAGCCTAATTCAGTTAAAGAAAACATAATAGAATCCAAACCCTTAAAACAAGAAACCCCAAAATCCAATTAATCAAAACCCTAAATTTGAAAGCCTAATTCAGTTAAAGAAAACATAATAGAATCCAAACCCTTAAAACAAGAAACCTCAAAATCCAATTAATCAAAACCTTAAATTTGAAACCCTAATTCAATTAAAGAATACATAATAGAATCAAACCCTTAAAACAAGAAACCCCAAAATCCAATTAATCAAAACCCTAAATTTGAAAGCCTAATTCAATTAAAGAATAATTGGTCTTGTGACTTTTGCCACAGGTGGACTATCTCACATTTTGGAGAGGAAAATGATGCTTATAGTGAAGCTGCCACTAAGTGAATTTTCTTTGTGACGTTAGGATTAGCAGTTCTCTTAGGACACGTTTGGTAGAGAGTAGATTAGAAATGAAGTAGAGAATAGAATTTAGAGAAATAGAATTGATAGAGAAAATTTAGCAAATTATAGTGTTTGGCAACACTTGAGAATTGACCAAGGTTCTAAAATTCGGTTTGGGTTGGGTCGTTCTCGTTCAGTTCTCAGTTCTAGTTTGCTTCTCGGTCCATTTGCTCACCCCTAAGGTAAAGTATACATTCGCTCCGTAAATAAACAATAAGATTCAATTATGAGGTAACGTATGTTCGGTATTCACAGGTTCCATACTTCTGATTTCCAGGGGGAATCCTTTATAACGGATAATCAGAACATCATGCCACACCATTTCAAATATAACAAGAATCATAAAAGGAAACAAGGAGATTTGGGGGTTGATCCCTTAATAATTCTGATATTATATAAGTTGAAAGGGATGGTTGTTTACAGAAATTCCTATCCTATTTATACATGTTGAATCGGTGTGAATGAAGAGATGTGACGCTTCAGAGAAAAACCATACGACATGCCTTTTATCTTCATTCAACCGAATATGTCTAACCTAATGGGTTTGTTGGGTCTGTTTTGTGGGCTTTTGACCCATTCCTAAAATTTACAGACTTTTACTAACTAATTCTATACAAAGATTAATTGGATTATAATTTTCTAACATATTCCCTCTAATCTTATTAATCTTTGTGTTCTTCAATCTTCTTGTTCCTTGATGCCATCTTGTTCATGTTTTCTTTACTTGATATCTTCATTCTTTAAAACCTTGATGTCTTCAATCTTTAAAACTTAATTTCTTTAATCTTTAAAATCTTAATGTCTTCTTCTTTAAAATCTTTCTTCTTATCATAAACCAAATAAGATAATCTTTCTTCTTCAATTGGCATCCATGGTTGCGTCTCCTTTAAAAGAAAAACGCAGGTTTGATTCTTGAATGATGGATGAACATGAATTGTGGTGTTGCTTGATCCTTCTGGCTCTGATACCATGTTCGGTATTCACAGGTTCCATACTTCTGATTTCCAGGATCTTATAACGATCAAACAAGCATCATGCCACACCATTCAAGAATCAATAAAAGAAACAAAAGAGATATTTGGGGTTGAACCCTTCTATAAAACTGATATTATAAAAGTGAAAGGGATGGTTGTTTACAGAAATTCCTATCCTATTTATACATGTTGAATCGGTGTGAATGAAGAGATGTGACGGTTCAGAGAAAAACCATACGACATGCCTTTTATCTTTATTCAACCGAATCTGTCTAACCTAATGGGTTTGTTGGGTCTGTTTTGTGGGCTTTTATCCTTAAATTTACAGACTTTTACTAACTACTTCTATACAAAGATTAATTGGATTATAATTTTCCAACAACGTATACATTCGCTATGTAAATGGTTATGATTCAATTCTAAGTTTTCAATGCAAAATACAATGACCTGCCACTTTAAACGTTGGAAGATAAATACCATTTTTGCTTCTCGGTCCATTTGCTCACCCCTAAGGTAAAGTATACATTCGCTCCGTAAATAAACAATAAGATTCAATTCTAAGGTAACGTCTACATTCGCTATGTAAATGGTTATGATTCAATTCTAAGTTTTCAATGCAAAATACAATGACCTGCCACTTTAAACGTTGGAAGATAAATACCATGTTAACCATCAACCTGATTTCGCATTTTCATTGGAACTCCTTGCATGTTTAAAAAAAGGCTTTTGAGGTTTTTATGACTTTATATATAAAAAAAAAAGTTTCTAAATATTTTGACCCATTTAATCGATTTGGTCGCATTTTCAATTTAGACAACAACCATTAGCTTACACAGAGAGGGCCAAGCATAATAGTTTATTGTTTTTCTACCTCTTGGCATTTACAAATCCACAAGCTATACAATCTTTTGTAACTCGTATATGTAATTGTTATGCTAATTCTTGAAAATTAAAAAATAAATTACCTGATTGAAGTGTTTGGTTATTCAAAGTGTCCAGCTCGAATCTTCAAGATACTAACAATAGCAACATCAACCTGTAATATATTTCAAAGGTTTGAGATATTCATGCCGGTTTTAGAATCGCAATAAGCATATCGAATAAAACATAAAACAAAATCAAATGAGAGTGGCAATATTGATGGATGTGTTACGAAGTAGGATCTCACAAGCAGATACACGTAAAAATGCATAGACTAAAACATGTCAAATTGGGCTAGCTGTGTAGCAGGTATAAATTTTAGTAAACCAAAAGTGGATGAGATAAGCAGAAGGTCTAAATACGAACATGACAGATCTGTGTTCACAGATGTTGTCCATTTAGCTTTTGGAGTAGGTTTGATTCAACAAAAATAGGATTATACCAAGAAAATCAAATAGCCATATTCTCTGCTTTTACATTGCAAACATTAGAATAAACAATATCACTATAAAGTGATATATAAAAGTAAAAAGCTGTAAAATATATGTGAACAAGCAAGATTAACCGCGCGTTGCTGCGGGCGTTAATTTTTCGCGCGTTGTTGTGGGGCATTAAATTTTTTTTTTTTTTTTTTTTTCGGTCTCATGTTTAATAGTTTGTTTTTGTTCTTATATAAAATGACAATCGCGCGTTTTTTTTTTTGCCGATGAACAGTAACCGAGCCCATTGGGCCGGGGTTTTGTAGCGCTACTGTAGCACTGTTCATTTTAAGCACTGTAGCAGAGCCAAAACGACGTAGTTTTACTTGTGAAATGTGTTATTTATTTATTTTTATTTGTTTTTTCGCGCGTTTTTTTATGTTTAATAGTGTAAGTTTATTTTTTCCTGCACGTTACTGCGGGGCGCTAATTTTTCGCGCGTTGTTGCGTGTCATTAATTCTTTTTTTTTCCTTTAATTTTGTGCGAGTTTATTTTGTCGGTCTCATATTTAATAGTGCGGGTTTACTTTTTCAGTATAGTCAATTCGGAAATGTTACCGCGGGTATTTTTTTATAATTGGGCCGGCCCAAATTTTTGGGCCTGTTTAAGTCAATTCGGAAATGTTACCGCGGATATTTTTTTATCTGAATGCGTCGGTACTTTTGTAACATTTTTTTCCTCCCTATTTTGTGCCGACAAATTTAAAAAAAAAAAACTAATTGGCTCGGCCCAAATTTTTGGGCTAAATTTTTTGGGCTTTTCCTGTTTAAGTCAATTAGGAAATGTTACCGCGGGTATTTTTTTATCTGAATGCGTCGGTACTTTTGTAACATTTTTTCCCTCCCTATTTTGTGCCGACAAATATAAAAAAAAAACTAATTGGGCCGGCCCAAATTTTTGGGCTAAATTTTTTGACTTTTTTTGGTGCAGCACTGTAGCTACACTAAAAAAACTAATTGGGCCGGCCCAAATTTTTTGGCCTGTTTAAGTCAATTCGGAAATGTTACCGCGGATATTTTTTTATCTGAATGCGTCGGTACTTTTGTAACATTTTTTTCCTCCCTATTTTGTGCCAACAAATTTAAAAAAAAAAATTGGGTTTTTTGGGCTTTTTTTGGCCCTCATATTTAATAGTGCGGGTTTATTTTTTCAGTATAGTCAATTTACGGAAATGTTACCGCGGGTTTTTTTTTATCTGAATGCGTCGGTACTTTTGTTTTTATAACATGTTTTTACCTCCACTATTTTGTGTTTTGCTTTTTTGGCCCGACAAATTTTAAAAAAAAACTAATTGGGTCGGCCCATTTTTTTGGCTGTTTATGGTCAATTTTCGGAAATGTTTACCGCGGATATTTTTTTAATCGTGAATGCGTTGGTACTTTTGTAACATTTTTTTTCCTTTATTTTGTGCCAAACTATTTAAATAAAAAAAATAAACTAATTGGGGCGCCCAATTTTTTTGGGCTTTTTTATTGGGGGAGAATTACTTTTATATCCCTATTTGCAAATGAATTTAAATTTATATCCTAACAAACTTGAAAATTACATATATGTCCATCTTTTGCTTTAAAATTACATATATATCTCTCTTTTTAAAAAAGTTCGTAAAAATTCTAAAAAAATTTCACAAGATCGTGTATGTTAGTGCATAAAAATGTTGTGAACGAAGTTTTTCTAAAAGTGGATAGTTTTGCCGAAACAAATTGTTAAAAAAATGTTTTTTTGGGGTGCATTTAAATTACTTTTTTTGTGCTTTAAAAATTGTTTTATTCCAAAACTTCTTTTTATTTTTTTCATCGAAATATTATTGCGCATCATAGTATATAACAAGTATAAAATTTTGTGAATCAATAAAATTTTTGTAAAGGAAGTTTTTCTAATTTTGAGTTTTTATATTTTTTTAATGCACGCAAAACGAAATTTTGATGCACAAAAATTTATTAATGCCTAAAATTTTCAACTTGTTATAGTATGATGTGCAATAAAATTTTGATGTAAAAAGTCAAAAGAAGTCGGGTACAAAAACGATTTTTTGATGCAAAAAAAAGATTTAATGCACAAACGTTTTTTTTTCATAATATTTTTCGACAAAACTATCCACTTTTAAGAAAACTTCTTTCACAACTTTTTTATGCACCAACATACACGATATTGTGAACTTTTTTTAGAAATTCTCGAGAATTTTTTAAAAAAGAGGGATATATACGTAATTTTGAAACAAAATGAGGGATATATATGTAAAAATTAAGTTAGTTTGGATATATATGTAATTTCTCTGCAAATTAGGGATATATATGTAATTCCCCCTTTTTTTGGCCCAGCACTGTAGCTACAGTGCTTAAAATGAATAAAAATAACAGTGAAAGTTGGTGGGGGGGGGGGGGGGGGGTTTGTCGTTTGGGCTTTCGGGTCAAAACGCCGTCGTTTTACTTGTTGAAATGTGTAAGATAGTAATATACGAGTTGGAATTTAACCCGCGCGTTGCGGCGGGGGGCGAATAAAAGAAACTTGAAGGGCCTTTTTTATTTTTATTTTTTTTAATTTATGTAAAAAAGTCGTAAACAATTAAAAGTTGAAGGTCCGTTTTGTAATTTTTTTTTTTACTTTGGGCCGGATTTTGGGCTAAATTTTTGGGTCGGTACTGTAGCACTGTAGCAAGCACTGTAGCAGCTACAGTGCCACCGACCATTTGTGAATTGTATATAAGAGTAATGTGGCTTGGCTTTGCTTATCTTTGGACTTATGACTAATAAGTAAAATAAAGGACTAAAATGTAATACTTTTATTACTATGAGGAGTCCTTAAAAAGTAAGCATCCAATCATTAATGCAAAATGTCCCAGCTCTACCCGTTTGTCACTCGTTCTATACCTGCTTAAAACAGAACTATATCTACTTCGTGTGTTTTACATGTCTTTTTCAATATTACTAAAAATAACACATGCACAAATGCTATAATGTTTTTACATTATCTATTACCACGTATTAATAATCTATACAACTACATGTCTATATCTATATCCATATCTTATTTTTATTTAACGAGGGGGTACTTACCATCGCGCATTGCGGGTGTTAAGTTTTTTGCATTGTGCTTGTGATGTTCCGGTTTGGTAAATTCAAGATTGGTCTATTTTATTCGTGGTTCAGAAGCATTTCTGTCCGTATATTTTTTATTTAAAAAATTTATGTAAAAAAGTTGCGAATAAAAGAAACTTGAGAGGCTTTTTTTTATTTTATTTTTTAAAAATTTATGTAAAAAAGTCGTAAACAGTTAAAAGTTGAGGGTCCGTTTTGTATTATATATATATATATATATATATATATTTTTTTTTTAGTTTGGGCCAAATTTTGGGCTAGTTTTTTGGCCGGTACTGTAGCACTGTAGCAGCACAAATGTAAAATTTTATTTTTTTTATTTTTTATTTTTTTTGCGAATTTATTTTTTTAGTCTCATGGTGTAAAATGACACTGTTTAAGTCAATTCGGAAATGTTACCGTGGGTATTTTTTTATGTCAATGCGTCGGTACTTTTGTAACATTTTTTTCCTCCTTATTTTGTGCCAACAATTAAAAAAAAAAAAAAACTAATTGGGCCTGGCCAAATTTTTGGGCTTTTTTGGCCCAACACTGTAGCACTGTAGCAATGCGGTCAAATGATAGTCAAACATTTGAGAATTGTATTATAGGTTAATAAAAGAATTACATCATTTCGGAGTTTTTCCATTCAAATTGGAATCATTATGAATTAAAAAATTAGACCAATCAGAAAAAAAAAAACCCCCCCCCCCCCCCCCCCCCCCCCCCCCCCCCCCTTGATTTTGCCACGTAGGCATAATCGTGTGATCAGATTGGTCAATAAAAAGTCAAAATTAAATCGATTTGGTGAAAATTAAAAATTTATGGTGGAGAAATATGACGAGAAAAAAAAAACACATAAAAATATATGTGTCAAATTTGTGAAGAAAAAAACTTGAAAAAAGTGGAGGTAATTAATAAAAACTTAGTGATTTTTAGTTTTAAATAAATTATATGGAGTTAAGTGTAAATTTATAAATTTATTTATTATTTATTTATTTTTATTTCACACACCCCCCCCCAATTTTTTTTTTTTTTTTTTTTTTTTGTACATGTTTTATTATAACTTTAAAAAATAAACAAATAACCCTTTAAACTTTATACTCGTAGACTTTATATTTTAAAATATTACAAACGTAAACAATTTTTTACTTCAAAACAAAGATTTAACAGTATCTAATCACATCACAAATCTACCCTAAGATTTTTTGATGGATTTTTCATTGTCGGTCTGAAATTATGTTGTACAACCAAATAGAAAAACACCGAAGCACATAAAATATCATAAATTAATAAAAAGGGTTTTCTAGCTATTCATTGATGTGTTTGGAAAAATTGCATTTTTTTTCTTTTTGTTTAATACGTACTAAAATTCTAACATTTAAATTTCTCAAAAAGTCTTTATTCCATTGACATGTATGTATGCCTATAAATCATATACAACAATCTAGGCTACTTTTATATCTTAAAAAAGTGTTGGTGACCGAAAAATGGGTAAAACTCTTTTTATATTTGTATATATATTAAAGATATACAATAGGTAAATCTTTGTTTGACCAATAACATATTTGTATGTACGACACATAAAATATTATTTGAGTTTTTATTGACTTTCTATATTCTATAACTATTGACGATTTTGATACTCACTTGATGCTTTTAAATTGTTGCGAAGCTAAATTTTTACATGTTTTAACACAAGTGTGACCCATTAATCTTAAGTATAGCTATCTATTATGCAAACTAGAATCATAAATACATATACAAATATCAAATGCATTACCAACGGTAAGATAACCAGCCTTCCAAAGGTGGATGCCATGGTTCGAATATATACGAGGAGAAAAACTAATCCACCTTGTGGACTCGAAGGTTCACAAATGAGCCGACTTCGGGGCCGGCGCTACCTAAAAGCGTATTTTGTAGAGATAGTCGGCTCACTATGTCGGTTAGTTACAACAGGTAATCAAAAGAAAAAAAAAATTAGTAATTATCCTCAAGCTCATATATAATATATATAGTATGAATCTATTTCTTATATGATTTCGATAATACTCTATAACATAACTTATAAAACAAAATAAAAATAAAAATCATACATGTATTTAAAAAAACATAATGTCTAAACCTCGTGCGTGCACGGGCATTAAAACTGGTACTCCTTATAAAAGAAGAACCACATATTCTTTAATTTTCAACATTATTGAAAGTTGAACCCTAATTAAAGAAATCTTGTAAACACAATAAACACAATCACTGGAGTAATACATACATACAAGCATGGATTTGAAAGTTGAAACTGTTTGAATTGTTAATTAAGAATATGTTGAAGTTGAATCTATATGGGAATCTTGTATTCACAATTGCTAGAGTAATATATACAGACACGCTTAGGATTTAAAGTTGAAATGTTTGCATTGTGAAAAATTGCAAACTAATTAAAAACTAAAATGTACAACTTTCCAATTTTATCTAATGAAAGTACTATTCAAGCAATTACATTTAATGAAAACTCTTCAAGGCCATACATTTCTAGGTTCGGACCACTCACGGTATACGTAAAAACAATCACGGCAAAATAGCTACTATTTAAATGGAGATTCTTTTTTCTTTTTTTCTATATTTTCAAACTAATTCAATTGCTTTTTAATTTTGGAACTGATTCAATTAATCTTTAATGTTGATTGATACGGTTCAATCGCGTCTTAAAATGTGTCTACATCCTTTTTTTTGGAAACCATGGTTTCCGCTCTTTAGGATGTGTCTACATCTTTGTGCACTATATAACACACTTCCATCACAGAAATTTAAATCACTTTTCACAAACTTCAGTAAGTGTATACTTTTTTCAAAGATAACATAGTTCTTTGAATATGTATTATTAGATCATGAATGCATGATATGCATTGTTAGTTATCTCATAATTGATGTAATGTTTTATATTCAGTTTCACTAAATGTTTTTATATATTCTTTAATAAACGCTAAGGATTATTGTTTGAGTTGAATTATCGCATGCTACAATATTTTTCAATTATATTTTGATATTTGCCCGTTCTATTTTGAATATTACACGAAACACTTACCACAATATCGCCTATCGCTAATTGTCTGTCGCTAGAAATTTCTGTTGCTATGCACAAGTACTCAGGAAAATAAAAGAAAATGAAAATGAAACACATGAAGAAAAGGAAATGGAAGGAAAGTTAGTGTGATTTTATTCATTTTGAAAGTAAAGTGTTTCCTCCCAGTTTTAGGAGGAAAGTGTTTTCTTTACTTTCCTTTACATTTCTTTAATGAAATAACTCAAGAACACAGTGTTAATTTCATATACCTTGATGATTATTAGATACTAATGAGTTATTAGCGGTCGCGTTTTGCTGCGGAGTCTAATATCTAATAATTTTTGTACTACATATATATTTTTGGTGTCAAAGTTGCAATTATACAATTTTCGTAAATTTGTGAAACTGAAGAGAGAGGTTATATTGGATACCCTCCCTTCCTTAGATACCAGGGGACCATTCCCAGCCCTCCATCTAAAGACAATCAAGGGATGAGATTAATACACTTTTATTAATTAAAAAAATATAAAAAATGCGAAGGGGCATCTCGATCATTTTATCTCACACACCTACCACTCTCCCAAGCACTCACACCCTGTCTAATTCAGATCTGGTATTCTCTCTCTCACCAAACACACACTAAAAACACACAAAACACATAGTTTTACACCGATCAAAAAATACACACACTAAAAACACACACACATAAAAAATCATCTACGAATCGCATCAAAAAATGGAAGAAAAAGATTTCGATGATGTTGTTGAAGAACAAATCTTAACGATTAAGCTTATAGATGAAGATTTAAGTTAAAAATCGCTGAAATACAAGCTTAAAATCACTAATTCATGTATAAAACACTTCATCTACATATTTTAATGTTATTTATGCATAAATAGTGAAGCGTACTGTTCATAGAGTTTGTGATGAACATATTTTGATTTTTGTTCAAGTTATTGTGTTTATAAAGTTTATAATAAAGATATTTTGATGATATTTTGATATTTGATGATGTTATAGTGATAAGTAAGTTTTAGATAGAGTATGTTGATGTTTTAAAGACTTTAGTGAAGAAAATATGTGATTAGAAGTTAAGTTTTTACTATTTAGAAAGGATTTGTTGATGATATTGTGATTTTAGAGACGAAATGATGGACTAGAAGTTAGTTTGAGTAACAGAATCATGGTGTAAGAGCACGGATAAGCCTTTGCCGAAGCTGTAGGCTAAGCCGAAGGCTTAGTCTATGTTAAACAGATATAGTATGACGTGTTAGTGAAAAACACATATGATAAGTTGTCTGAAAAAACTATAAAATCTTATATACTATATCATATATGATATAAGTTAGGTTTTAAGCATTTATGAGGATTTTATTGATGTTATTGGTTTGAAAAGTGTGATTAGAA
>BQNB010015138.1:0-54169 GCA_026074375.1 Tanacetum coccineum | reverse complement strand
ATATGTGTATTTTGATGACTTGTTATGTGATTTATTTATTATGTTGATCTAAATATTCAAGGCTTATGCATGCTCATAATATGACCCAAAAACTTTGTAATTAAGAGGTTGATGTCACTTGTATATTTCCTGACTATGTGTACTTGGAGAGTATGCCATGATTCGTATGTTCATGTTCAAATATTCGTTTTCACTATAGCAATTTTATGTTTTGCACATTTGGATGATAACTTATTTTTGTTTGCTTGCTGTTAGTTGTTCATTTTGGATTCTGATCATTACGTTGTGTGCTCATGTTTTGTAAAGAAAAATAAATTAGTATTTGTAGTAATATATTCATAGCCTTTATGTGTATCTGAATCGTTTGATGCTGGTATGACTTAAAAGAAGAACTCGTTTTATTTTGAACTGTTTGATGCTAATGGTACGAGATCCCTAGTTTTGTCACTGATTACTTGCTCTGTGGTCTATGTGTGTTTGAATAGTTTGATTCTGATACAAATTTCTTTATTTTTGTGTATTTATACAGTTTGATGCCTGGTCAGTGTTGTAAAAATCGCTCGGCGGTCGACCACCGCCAAGCGATAAATCGGTTTTGGCGGCGATTTATCGGTTTCTCGGCGGAGACCCTAAATTATAAAGGAATCTACTTAAAAAATAATAAATATTAACAATATCCTATATAATAAGTAAATAACCACAAAAATCTACATTACATGTGTTTTTAATACTATGTTTTGATTCAGTATTATTAAAGCCCGTTAACATGTTATTTATCAGGCCCATTTCCAAAAATTAGGCCCATTACCAAAAATTAGGTTTACATAATACTTATCACACAGCCCCACCACTCTCCTTCTTTCACCTTCTTCCCTGTTCTCTTCTTTTACGGTCCATAACCACAAAACAACCATTGTTTCTCACCTTCTTCCACTGCCAGATGTTTCAATTATCCACTGCCAGAATCAAGAAAATACAGGTAATGTAATACTTTACTTTCCTCTTTTTACCTTCTTCAACCTCCCTCCACCACCAACAAAATACAGAAAACACCATAAAACAACCCTTCTTTCTCAAATTAAATCACGAGCAACAAAATCAGAACACAAAAAATGGCCGATTTTGACCGACTTTGACCGATATTGACCATGACCCATTTTTTTGTCCGATTAGTGAAAAAACGTATCGGTTGACCCCCGATACACAATATATCAGTGATATATCGGCCGCCAAGGCCGATATTTAGCAATTTTATGTTTTGCACATTCGGATGATAACTTATTTTTGTTTGCTTGCTGTTAGTTGTTCATTTTGGATTCTTATTCTGATCATTACGCTGTGTGCTCATGTTTTGTAAAGAAAAATAAATTAGTATTTGTAGTAATATATTCATAGCCTTCATGTGTATCTGAATTGTTTGATGCTGGTATGACTTAAAAGAAGAACTTGTTTTATTTTGAACTGTTTGATGCTAATGGTACGAGATCCCTAGTTTTGTCACTGATTACTTGCTCTGTGGTTTATGTGCTTTTGAATAGTTTGATTCTGATACAAATTTCTTTATTTTTGTGTATTTATACAGTTTGATGCCTGGTACGAGGTTTCTCTTCCATTAGGATACTCCTAATTTCTATGAATCTTGTGGACTTGAACAGTCCAATTCTGGTACGAGATCTGATTTTCATTGATGTATATATGTGTGATTGAACCATTTCATGCTGATATGAGGTATATGGCTTCATGATTGATTCATTGTATTGTTATTTGAGAGGTTCTGAATCGTTTGATGTTGATATGATATGCTTTCCAAGGATTTGCTTGCATCTCATTGAATAGTATTTGATTACTATATAGATCCATAGAGTTTCTAATCAAGAGGTTGATGTCACTGAGTGTTAGATTTCAACTATGTGTACTTGGGGAGCATTCCGGCTATTTTTACGTACTTTATAAATCCTTAGGATTTTTCTGCTGTGTATTTGGATCAGATCTTATTTCTGTCCGTTAACTCTTACTATTAGGATCTTTGTTGTTCAATGTGGAATTCGTATCTGATCTGTCTCAAGTGTTGTTAGTTGAGCAGAATATAAGTTTATGTTGTGAGATAATAATATACTCAGTTTTTTAATCCATTCAGCCAGTTTATCTTATGATATCCAAAGCGGTTGTTATCACACCTGGTTTCTGTTTCCTAGCTGGTAATAGGATTTTTGTTGCTTGATGTGGATCTTTATATTTGCTTCGTCTTTTTTCTGTTTACAGATGAAGGGTTTGATACGACTGTTAGTACGGAGGTTAATGATTAGACAACGTTTGAAACTATAATATGAAGGTCAGGTTTAGAAGGACACAAGCAGGTCTATTAGCCTGAATTAGTGGGTATTCTTTTTCAAATTTTGACCCGATGCAGATATTTGTTTGGACGGTCACACTGAAAACACAATCTCACAGGCAGTTTCACGGTTTTACACCATCAGTTAGGCGAATGCCAATTTCCGTGACAAGGAAAGTGTTGCCGTGTTTAACCAAAGGCTGTTTTTACTGGAATGCGGCTCCAGGACCATCGCGGTACCCTTTTTGACCAAAGCATTAATAGTGATTCCGTCCTTTATCTCGAGGCTGAATTTAGAGGAAAAATGAAGATAACTTCCGAGACCTTCCCTGCAAAAGCGTTTCCTCTGGGTGTGTATTGCTGAAGCCTTGATTCAAGACTAGGAAGGTATTCGTGCTGACCAAGAGAGACTGGTTGATGTTTGTAGATATTGAGGCTGTAGATATGTGTCGTGAATGTTGACACAGGAAATAAGGTTTATCTGGAAGTGGAAAACTCCAACACCATCAACATTTTGAAAGCCAAGGTTCAGGACGTGGAAGATATATCTGCAGACCTGTTTTTGCCCCAAAAAGCAGCTCCTCTTGCTGACTACTGTATTTTGAATGAATTTCCACTCCATGTCGTTCAAACTCCTGGTTAGATTCTCTTGACTCACCAACCTTTACATTTGCAGTAATTCAAATTATTCTAAACTTTGAATATGATGTTGATCCTTCACCGCTCTTCATTTTAATTTGACCATATGCTTCTGTTTCTATAATGTTTAGTTTTATTAGTTTAAATTGTTTAGGGACCTATATTGTCACAACTTCCCAAAGGAGGGACCTAAAGATAGTTTTTGAAAGAGAGTTTCATCAAAATTTAATGTACTTTTCAAGAATGTTCATTTTATATCGTGAAAATAGCACAAAAGGTACTCAACTTAAGGGTGTACCCAACTTTTTTCGTTAGATATTTAACGATTTTTCGTTAAGTTTCACCATTTCATGTCCTCTCCTACCGCCGCCACCTACCACAGCCAACCATCGTTGCCACCACCCACCCAACCCAACACCACCGCCCCACCACCACCCACCGCCCACCACCAACCTTACCCACCACCAACCCCACCCACCGCCGGCATCCACGACCGCCACCATTAACCTACCCACCACCACCGCCAATCACCACCACCAATCACCACCACCACCAGCCACCACCCAGTGCCACCAACAACTCGACCCAACTAGTGGTTGCAGCTGGGTTGGTGGTGGTTGTAGTGGTTGGGGTTTTTAGCGGTGGCGATAGTGGTTAATGGTAGTGGATTGGGTAGGTGGTGGTGGCGGTGGTTGGTGGTGGTGGGTGGGATTGGCGGTGGTGGTTGTGATGGCGGCGGTTGTGAACTTGTGATTAGTGGTGGTGGGTGGGTTTCTAAAAATAGGTGTCAGTGCACTAATGCATCATTAAAACCATTAATAAATTCAGCGGTCCCTTTGTGTGACTATAGGAATATTTTCTAAATGCCTCTTTGTTGGCTAGCAATATTGTATTGTTGAGCCATTTGTCCCTATTCCGTCCAAACTCAAAAGGCCTAAATTCATGTTACTCTAATCTTGATCCTATGCATACGTAGCTTGATCCTTTTGGTTGTTTAGCAACCGCTTAGAAAACATATATGATGAACAATTAACCATTAAGTCGCATTAACTATATAAGCGAGTCAGTGCACTAATGCATCATTAAAACCATTAATAAATTCAGCAGTCCCTTTGTGTAATTATAAGAATATTTTTTAAATGCCTTTTTGTTGGCTAGCAATATTGTATAGTCGAGCCATGTGTCCCTATTCCGTTCAAACTCAAAAGGCCTAAATTCATGTTGCTCTAATCTTGATCCTATGCACACTTAGCTTGATCATATTGGTTGTTTAGCAACCGTTTAGAAAACAGATATGATGAACAGTTCATCACTACTGAGTCGCAGTAACTATATAAGTGAGTCAGTGCACTAATGCATCATTAAAGCCATTAAGAAATTCAGCCGCCCCTTTGTGTGACTATAAGAATACTTTCTAAATGCCTCTTTGTTGGCTAGCAATATTGTATAGTCAAGGCATTTGTCCCTATTCCGTCCAAACTCAAAAGGCCTAAATTCACGTTGCTCTGATCCTATGCACACTTAGCTTGATCCTTTTGGTTGTTTAGCAACCGTTTAGAAAACATATATGATGAACAATCATACCATTGAGTCGCAGTAACAGTATAAGTGAGTCGCATTAACCACACAAAAGTGTTGTGCATAGTAAAAGACATGCATGTATAGTTTACTATAAATATATGTGATGCATCTCTTGTATAACAAGAAGCAATAGATCAACTTCAATTTATTGTGTTTGTATTCTCTACTTTTCTATCATAGCAGTTTTAGTAATTAAAACAAATGTTAAAAAAACAATGAAAAAATATTAATAACCTGCGCCTTCATGGAGCCAAGGAGCTTAATTATTTGATTCTTCTCTTTCACTGTCTACATAAAAGAAATCGTTATAAGACGCAACAAAAGCACATAATTATAAGATAAATAAAAAAAGCTATAACAGGCATTATGTTTTGTGCGAGAGAATAGTCGAGCTCATCAACAACCACCATGTTAATGTTGCTTGTCTGCAACTTTCCTTTGAAGACCAGGACATGCACCGAGTTCCATGTCCCTATAACTAGCTGGGAGTTCAAGGATTGTTTGTGCTGACTATAGGGGTCAAGGACTGTTGAAGTGATGTCGGTATGAAGTCTAATTTTCGCAACAAGATCAAGGACCTGTATGTCGCGTCACATCAACGGCAGATTGAGACCAGTTTATAAATATAAAATAGATAAAAGTCTAGAGTATCTATAACTACTTCCAAAGCAAAAGCATCTGTCGGACAAATACACATGACGTGCGGTGCATTGACGTTCATGTCAACTCACTCCAACATGTCTACAATTATAGAAACGTCTTTTTGTAGGCATCGCCTTGACTGAGCAATCAAGGGATAACAGGAACTTTTAGCAATGTAAGACAAAATCGAGCCAGACAACCTCGTTGGTCTTTCACACTCAAGAAAGTCCATGAGGCCTCGTATGAGATCCTGAGAGAGTTGGAGCAGGCTATACTCGTAGATAAATGGGTAGTCTTCTAGCTCACCGTTCGGCTGTCGGACCGGAAACTACTACACATTAACATAGATAAGGAACTCTAATGAATAGTGAGCCTAAATGACAATAAAACAAATTATTTAAGCATAAAACAAAATATAGAGGGTGTTTGGCTAAGCTTATGGATTTGGGCTTATATAAGCAGCTTATGGCTTATGCTCATAAGCTAAGGTGTTTTTAACACATGTCTTAGCTTATATAAGTAGCTTATGACTTATATTGGTAAATGACTAAATAAGATGTGTTAATAAGCTCATAAGCTAACCACCATAAATTTGAGTCATATAAGCCCATCATATAAGCTTTACCCAAACACCATCGTTATCATTATCATTATCATTACTTCCGAAACCACCTCAGGCTCAACGCAAGGTGGTTTGAATTTGAACGATGAAGCGGGTGTATCTGGGGAAGAGGTTCGGGAAGTGCGACCAATTGGTCGTGACCGAGCTAAGAAGAAAGCATCCCCCTCCTCTCGTTCCGAATCTCCATTTGTTGATGCAGGAGGAGGTCTTGTTGAGTTGGTAATGATAATGATAATGATGGGTGTTTGGGTAAAGCTTATATGATGGGCTTATATGACTCAAATTTATGGTGGTTAGCTTATAAGCTTATTAACACATCTTATTTAGTCGTTTACCAATATAAGCCATAAGCTACTTATATAAGCTAACACATGTGTTAAAAACACCTTAGCTTATGAGCATAAGCCATAAGCTGCTTATATAAGCCCAATTCCATAAGCTTAGCCAAACACCCTCTCTATTTTGTTTTATGCTTAAATAATTTGTTTTATTGTCATTTAGGTTCACTATTCATTAGAGTTCCTTATCTGTGTTGTAGTTTCCGGTCTGAGAGCCCAACAGTGAGCTAGAATACTACCCTTTTATCTACGAGTATAGCTTGCTCCAACACTCTCAGGATCTCATGCGAGGCCTCATGGACTTTCTTGAGTGTGAAAGACCAACGAGGTTGTCTGGCTCGATTTTATCTTACATTACTAAAAGTTCTAGCTATCCCTTGATTGCGCAGTCAAGGCGATGCCTACATAAAGACGTTTCTATAGTTGTGGGCATGTTGGAGCGAGTTGACATGAACGTCAAGGCACCACATGTCATGTGTATTTGTCCGACTGATGCTTTTGCATTGGAGGTAGTTATAGATACTCTAGACTTTTATCCTGTTGACGTGCAAGTTCATGATCTTTGTTAAGAAAATTGGACTTCATACTTGCGTCACTAACAGTCCTTAACCCCTATAGTCAGCACTAGCAATCCTTGAACTCCGCTCGTTATAGGGACATGGAACTCAGTGCATGTCATGGTATTCAAAGGAAAGTTGCAGACGAGCAACATTAAGATGGTGGTTGTTGATGAGCTCGACTATTCTCTCGCGCAGAACGTAATGCCTGTTATAGCTTTTTATTTATTTATCTTATAATTATGTGCTTTTGTTGCGTCTTATAACGATTTATGTTCTTTTATGTATACAGAGGAGGACAAGAATCAAATTATTAAGCTCATTGGCTCCATGAAGGCGCAGGTTATTAATATTGCTCATTGGCTCCATGAAGGCGCAGGTTATTAATATTTTTTCATTGTTTTTTTAACATTTGTTTTAATTACTAAAACTGCTGTCATAGAAAAGTAGAGAATACAAACACAATAAATTGAAGTTGATCTATTGCTTCTTGTTATACAAGAGATGCATCACATGTCACGTGTATTCAATGCAAGTAACCTCTTATTTTCCGCTCTTAAGCTTCGAGTTGCATGTAACTTTAAACTTATGGCTTGATTTCCTCTTGTATCAAATGCTTTTTTTGTATCTATTTCGATATGTACTTTTGCACTTTTGCTTTAATCGTAGATTATAATTGAAGGAATTTATATGTTCTTTAGAAATGAAAACTAAAGTATGTCATCTAAAGGTTTGGTTAGGGATGACATAATTTAAAGAATTGGGTTGATGTTGCTAGTTCATAGATGCCTGCTTCTTCATCTTGAAGATTAGGTCTTGGTTTATTTCTCTTGTTCACTTCTTCTGCCCCTCCCAATTTTATGGCCGTTTAGTAAATTAAGCTTTTCCAAAAGATATGTCTTTAACTCATCGCGTACTAGTATCTTTGCGAGTGGAAGTAAATAGTTAATCATGTATTCTACTTTTTTTTTTCACATTCTCATCTTTTATGCTGCCTTTTGCAATTCTGTCAACCAAGTGGCTCCATTATTACTCTCCGGAGCAAAGCCTAATATCTTTTATGTGAACCCGGAGGAGCATGGTTTAACTATGGTTCAACAGTTTAAAGTCCTCCTACCAGCTGCTGCTGATGTCTCTAACCCTTTTGATGTGAAGATTGATAGTCTTGTTTCTCATATTTTGCCCGCCCCTAATCGAAAGAAACCGGATAGACATCCAAATCATTATCTTTGTAGACAAGAATAGGAATGAGAAAGCGGTGTTTGATGCCCTCTTTTATAATGATTGGGATGTGAGCTCCTCGAGCTTGGCTCGTGATATCGAGAAATCCGAGTGCCTGTCCGAATTCACATGTCGCAAGGCTAGTAGGGGCTATGACGTTTCCACGGTATGAGTTCTCAATGTCTACCGAGGGGCTATTGCTCTAATATAACATGTTTCGTTTTGCAGGTCTGATGAAAGTAGACAAAACCACATCCTTTCGGTTGCAACTTTATTCCTATTAATAAACACAATAAAGATGTTACAAAGTCTAGAAAAATCCACCCTAAAGCAGTTGAGGTCCACGC
This sequence comes from Tanacetum coccineum, assembly GCA_026074375.1. Classification (NCBI taxonomy): domain Eukaryota; kingdom Viridiplantae; phylum Streptophyta; class Magnoliopsida; order Asterales; family Asteraceae; genus Tanacetum; species Tanacetum coccineum. The sequence goes on along the minus strand of BQNB010015138.1, from coordinate 45,890 downwards.
CACTAAGTCTTACTGGTATGAGATCAAGAAGATGACTAAAGATGAAGGCTATATTAAAAAATTGACACTAGAGGGTGTATCCTTAACAGGTAGGGGTGTCACTACCACAACAATAAACACGTTTGTTAGAGGAATCGGTATCACTAGAAGGTTGTCATTTGATACCCACGTACGGGACGAGTTGAATAAAACAACTTCTCGCACTATGGTCGTGCTTCATCCGCTTAAGGTTTGCATATTTCGTAATGTCGTCACATAGTTTTATTATTTGCTATTCAAACATACGTTAAGCTTTATATGTTTTACGTTTTCATCACTAAATTTAAGCCTTTTTGCCTATAGGTTGTTATTACTAATCATGAGGCCAGTTTAGTAGTAGATCTTGATGCAAAGAAATGGCCTAATGCTCCAAACGACGACGCATCTTCACACTACAAGGTTGAGTGTTGGCACAACTATCGACTTTATATGTTTCATATGGTGGATGTTATTTATAAAGTAATTACAACATTATTTCATCATTGTTTTCCTTTAATCTTTTCTCAGGTCCCTTTTTCAAATGTGGTCTATATCGAGCAAACTGACTTTAGATTGAAAGATTCAAAAGACTACAAAGGGCTTGCTCCTGGAAAGACACTCCTACTCAAGTGCGTAATCTGATATCATACTGTTTCGGTGCATTTACTTATTAATGGGTTGATTTGGGCTGTGTTCGTATTTCAAAATGATAATATAAAAACTTGCATAAGAGAACGGGTTGAAAGTCAACTAACGTCTGTTTTGAATGCATATAGATATGCATTTCTTATCAAGTGTACTGAAGTGGTGCTTTCCGAAGACACAACAACTGTTGTTGAGATACATGTAGAATATGATCCTCATAAGAAGACTATACCAAAGGCAAGTCAAAGTCAAACTGAGATAGTTTGACTTCTTTCCCTCTAAATAAATGTACGCTTGGCAACGTTATTTATTCAGTTTTTGAAAACGAAACTTCATAATGCAGGGGGTTGGGAAACTTCATTGGGTTGCATCTCCTAGGTCGATCCATTGAAGGTGGGAGTCAGACTATTTGACAAATTGTTTAAATCAGAGGTTGGTGATTTTCATTTAATGACCAGTTGTTTTATATGAGTTAATGTAACCGTTGAATTAATCAACTGATATAATTACCCTCCTCAAATTTGCTGAGGTTGGAGACACGTTCCAGTTTGAAAGGCACGGTAAACCGAATTTGAAAATATCAATGGGGTTAAATGGGTCGAAACGGGTAATTATGGATACTGATCAAATGGTTTCACCCATTTGGTTGACGTGAAACATTTACTGTTTAAACTAAATTTATCATAATAAAGAATTATAGTGTCCAATAACTACAAATTCATTATCTAAACACCAATGGGTGTAAATGGTAATTATGTTTGTTGCTTTTATGTGAAGCTATTATGTACCTGATCTAATACACATTGGTTCATTCCAGTCCTTTATTAGACATAGCATTGAAGGTTTATTATTCAGTTTTTGTTGTTGTTTGCCCATTCCAAAAATGGTATTGTCAAATTGTAAAAATGACATGTATGTGGCATTTTTTTTTATCTCAAGTGGTCAAAAAGTTGCCTTTTATGCTTCATTTAAGTTAATGGGTTTAGAAGGTCAGGTAACCGGATGAATCAAATGAGACAGAAAACCAACTTTGGAGTATTACTTATATGGTAAAAAAAGGAGTTACAATGACTCGAGTGGGACAATTTAAGTAACTTGCTATTGATATGGTTGGGTGTTGCAAGTGGTCACCACTGCATGTCGTGGTTAAGCCGAGCATATCCAGCTTGGTCATGGTAATGAGGCCGACCAAACAAAGGGTGCCCCTATCTTGCTTTCGAGTGATTGACACTCTTTCTTTGTTCAATATTGAATTATAATCATGATGTAACCTTTATCACGCTAACAATATAAGTACATAAATTATACTCTCTTTGTTAAACACAATTTTGACTTCAGAGTGTTTTCTTTTTAATACCATTCAAGCAACTAACTGTAGAAATTGTACAGATTGCAGATAGTTGACAAGATGCTAAAAGATGATATTTTCAATGGTTATGCAGCGGTTTGTGATGAACAATGCAATTATCATGGTGAGGTAAGTGATTCAGGGTGTGTGAGTTACTCAAATTGCAGGCTCAAGCCAGAAAATACAATCTCAGTACTTATACTTTGATGTTATATTTTGAATATATAATATATCTGCAGGCTTCCATGTGGCCTCTTCAAATGGTGGTTCTGAATCAGCCGAAAATGACGACGAACATGATGAATTGTAGGGATTTTGTTTGCTGAATGGTAACACGAATAGATGAGAAGACATGGCTGTTAGTATAGTTTTTGGATTGTGATGACATGAAGTTGAGGGAGATGACATGACACAAGATCCCCTTACCATGTGTTCCCACTTTGATTTTTTTGTTTGTTTGTTTGGTTAAGGTGAATAGTGTACTTTTCTATATTTGTATATCCAACTAATGTAAACAACTTGCCTGCATGTAATTGTTAAAATTATTTGTCAAAAACCATGATACTGAAGATGCATTTTTTACGAGCTTCGATTATGCCTTTTAACTTCATTTATTGTAAAAAAAATAATTCTTACAGCTAGCCCATATATTCAATTTGTTTTCTATTTTGATGCAACATATATCTAATTTGTTACAACTCAATGTCCCTTTGTTTTATTTTATTTGTCGATGTTAGTTTTATCAAGTGTACATAAACTTTAACATTCCTTTGTTTTATTTTATTTGTCGATGTTATTTTAATGTAAACAACTTGCGTGCATGTAATTGTTAAAATTATTTGTCAAAAACCATGATACCGAAGATGCATTTTTTTACGAGCTTCGATTATCTGAATTTATCTGCCTTTTAACTTCATTTATTGTAAAAAAAATTAATTCTTAAAGCTAGCCCATATATTCAATTTGTTTTCTATTTTGATGCAACATATATCCAATTTGTTATAACTCAATGTCCCTTTGTTTTATTTTATTTGTCGATGTTAGTTTTATCAAGTGTACATAAACTTTAACATTCCTTTAACTATTTTTTATACTTTATGCTAAATTCTTTTACCATAATATTTATAAATTTTCGATTGTCTATTCTATAAGTTGAATTTATATACTTCTTAAATCTATTTATTAATACTAAAATAATTTCTAAAAGCTAGCCCGTTCATTGGACGGGCCTTGAGGCTAGTATTCTTGATATTGCAAAATGTTTATATGAAGCCGTTGAGAAGAGTTGGGGAACCTCTACTTCTGGTTGGTGAACGTTCCTTTTAGTATGTATAACTCCGTACATATGATATGATATTGAACAATAAGAATCAGTTAATAGACGGTAATATAAAAGACGGACTAGAAACAGGTGGTTCAGGTTCATTTTTAAAACCATTTTGGATATTGTGTTAATTATGATTGTAAGGGAATGTGTAATCCAAGAATAACCCTGACCAATTTTTTCTTTCAATATGACCTTTTAGATCGCGCGGGTATATGCGTGATTTACATGTGGACACGTGAGTTTTTATTGGTTTTGGAGAAAATTTAAAAAAAGAAATTTTTTTTGAAATGTGTATCGCGCCACATCTTAAGTGATTTACTTTTTTGTTTTTTTTTTCAAAAACACCCCATAAACTTTTTAATATTTACAACTTTTTTATATAAAAAACTCTATTGTCCAAATTTTTGGCAAATATCTAGTGCATTCGTTAATAAAAAAATACCGTTGCGAAGAGCTCTAAATTACGAACAAAACGGGTCCAATATTGATATGCTTTTGACGTATGTACGATTTTATAAAAAAATGTTAAAGTTTGATATATATATTTATATGTTTTTTCTTTTTACAAAAACACCCCCTAAACTTTTTAATATTAACAGCTTTTTTATATAACAAACTTTATTCGTCAAATATATAGCAAATATCTAGAGCATTCGTTAATAAAAAAATACCGTTGCGGAGAGCTCTAAACTACGAACAAACGACGCTCAATATTGATTTGCTTTTGTAGTACGTTAGATTTTACTAAAAAAAATGTTAAAGTTGATATATAAATAAATATATTAAACTTTAACATTTTTTATAAAAAATGAGCCCAAAGTTGATATATAAATAAATATATTAAACTTTAACATTTTTTATAAAAAATGAGCCCAAAATGTTAAAGTTGATATATAAATAAATATATTAAACTTTAACATTTTTTATAAAATCGTACGTACGACAAAAGCATATCAATTATTGAGTCGTTTTGTTCGAGCTTTTGAGCTCTAGCATCGGTATTTTTTTATTAACGACATGTGCTAGATATTTGCTATATATTTGACGAATAAAGTTTGTTATATAAAACATGCTATGTACATATATTAAAAAGTTTAGGGGGTGTTTTTGTAAAAAGAAAAAACATATAAATATATATATCAAACTTTAACATTTTTTTATAAAATCGTACGTACGTCAAAAGCATATCAATATTGAACCCGTTTTGTTCGTAATTTAGAGCTCTTCGCAACGGTATTTTTTTATTAACGAATGTCTTTTATTTACGATAGATCATTTGCCTATATATTGGACGAATAGAGTTTTTTATATAAAAAAATTGTAAATATTAAAAAGTTTAAGGGGTGTTTTTGAAAAAAAAAACAAAAAAGTAAATCACTTAAGATGTGGCGCGATACACATTTCAAAATTTTTTTCTTTTTTTTACCAATAAAAACTTGCCACGTGTCCAAATGTAAACCACGCATATACCCGCGCGATCTAAAAGGTCATATTGGAAAAAAAAAATTGGTCAGGGTTATTCTTGGATCACACATTCCCCAATCGGTTACTGCAAAAATTTTCGCTAATAAAAAAGACGGACTAGAAACAGGTGGTTCAGGTTCATTTTTAAAACCATTTTGGATATTGTGTTAATTATGATTGTAAAAACAACCTTGTTACAATAAATCGTTGAACACACTATCAACCTGTTTTCGAGTGGTTTCTCATTTTTGTTTGGACCTGTTTGGGATAAAACACAACCCAAATTAATGTGTTTGTATAGATGGGTCAAAACTAGCACCTCTACTTTTGAGATCATTAAAAGATTATATCCTCTAGTAAAACGTAAGTGTTTATGTGGCCTGAAGCTGATATAGCGTTGTTATTCCTAGGTCGGAAGTACTGCAAGAACTGATAACAATGCTGCAAGTTCAATGATGCAGAAGTTCTGGGACTCTGCCATGGCAGCACCTCCTGCAGACGACGATAGTGAACCCGGAAGGTGATAAATAGGCCACTATCTAATTAAATCACTGAATTTTTGACTTATGGTATGCTAAACGGGAGTGCTCGTATTGCAGTGAGAGTTATTTTGATATGGCTTCTGAAGCGGAGACGGATATTGGAAGGTGTGTGTGGTCTGCCTTTAGGTCGTTTTAAAAAGTGCATGTAACATTGGTCTTGTGTCCTTATAGAGACCCATACATAGAATCTCAATTTTTTAAGGCAACTTCAACCATGATTATTATTACCAATGTTCAAAAAACTAACATTAGATTAATTAATGGTTAACAAAGAAATCCCCATTTTCGCCTTTAAAGCGATCACTAGATAGATGCTATTTAATTTAGTTATGCACCACATAATTAGAGCACGCGGTATGACATATTTTCTCACACTTGGTTCTGCTTCATGGCATAAATTATCAAACAAAGCTTTCAAATATGTCCTAGAATTTTAAAAGGTAGTGTTTGAATTCGACTTAATTGACTTAATATGAAAAAAACTAAATTCATTAAATTATATATATATATATATATTTTTTTAGAACGGCTTGTTAGTTGTTAGTGGTTCAGATCCAGCAGTGACATCCAATTGGGCAGTATGAAAACTGTTTGTTTGTGACTTCATAAAAAAAGATGACTGGAAATATTAACGTAGTGTTTGGTACGTCGCAATGAGAGTTGGAATGGAAAACACCATTACGAAAGAATAAAAAAAATCATGTTTGTTTACAATAATGGAATGTAATGACTTATTACATGCAATCAATCATTACATCAAAAACTATCATTTTCATTCGGGACCCCTTGTTTTTTTACCATTACGTCTTGAAATGGAATGATAATTACATAAAAACCCTTTATTAATTACCCATCAAACAAAAAAAATATTTAATCAAAATCTATTTTAGTTTTTTTATTATGAGAATTGCTAGAACCACAAAAAGGCTTCTACAAAATTTTTCACAAAATGATTTGTCACATGTTTAGTGGTATTCTCTTTCTTACTTTTGAATTCTCTTTCTTAAATACATCCACTAAACATGTGACAAATCATTTTGTGAAAATTTTTGTGAAAGTCTTTTTGTGGTTCTAGCAACTCTCTTTTATTATTGATTACATTCCATTTTATTTTTGCAACCAAACATAATTACAATCGTAATGCGTTATTTCATTACTTCATTTATTTCATTACGACATTCATTCAATTCCGTCACTACTTCATTTCGTCATACCAAACAAACCCTAAGTAATAAAACTAAGGGTGTCTACATTAAGTTATCTTTGAATTAAACATGGCTTAATATAAAATTTTAACAAGCCAAGATTATAAATGATGTTTAGAAGCACTGGAATATTTTGGAATGCTTAGAAATCGAAAAGCTGCGTCAGCAGCAACTGGTGTTTTGGAACAAGCTCATCTAGATGCAGCCGTCGAAGCTGCATTAGTTGTTGGTTTAAGGTGTATTAGCATACATGAAAAGAGCTTAATAACACTGATTTAGTTTTTTTGAGTAAATTGCAAAAATCGTCCTTAAGGTTTAGCCAAATTGCATATTTCGTCCCAAATAGTTTGAAAGTGCAAAAATCGTCCTTAAGGTATACCCAAAGTGCAAAAATCGTCCCACATAGTTTAGCCAAATTGCATGTTTTGTCCCTAAGGTTTAGCCAAATTGCATGTTTCGTCGTTAACCAGAGACGATTTTTTGCAAAATAGTTTGATTTTGAGACTATCTATGCATTTTCAAACTATTTGGGACGAAACATGCAATTTGGCTAAACCTTAGGGACGTTTTTTGCATTTTTTTCTTTTAAAGATATATATTCATGGGTTGAACATATCTTTGTGAAATAACATTTGAAGTAGAGACATCAATAGAGTGAAGCTGTCGAAAACTTATACTTGACTGGGTCGGGGTGCATATTATTACGGATCAAATTGTATACGCGATGTATTTGTTTGAGTTCCTCTCTACTCGAGATACTAGTTTTAATAGTTATGTACGCATGAGATTTAGACATTAAATTTTAACTGTTTTGACGACACTAAAAATGAAAAAAACTAAAAATTCATAAAAATATATGAAATAGATGTTGAATTAAAAAGCATAAAATTTTAAAAAATATGATGAAATTAAACCATAAAAAATAAATAGATAAAAAAATATTTTAATTTAAAAATAAAGATGGTTTTTTAATTAAGAAGTGACACATGTCACCCTAATATGTGGTTTCATAAAATGAGATAGAGGATCAATATTGCATATCTTTATAATTCTATAAAAGTAAGTTTAAGAGTATGAATTTTTAAGACTTTTTAAAAATAAAATGTCTTAAATGCTTTATATTATAGTATAGATTAAGTGTTAATTTTACAAGTGTTGTTATTTTTTTTATTTGCACAATGGTCTTATTTACCATTATTTCAGTAAGTGAATGTGTGTTTCTCTTAATTTAAACATCTATAACATTTATATTAAATGTTTCCTACAATATTAAACAAATAATGTTAATCCTTATGTTTGCCAATTACATTCTTATGTGTTAATAATAATTTAGCCGTATTTAATATTAAAACCCATGTACACATGTGATAAACTTAATTATAAAATAGAATAACAATGGGTTCTTATTAAACGCATATAGAAAAAATATTTTTTCCGGATATTCTTACATAAACTCATAAAGAGGAAAAACATAAGTTGTTCGTATACGTACAACATCATCTATTTATTTATATACACAATAATTCGTGCTATCATTTTGATATTAATAATCTTGTGCATATATATGTTGTATTTTTAAAACAACATATATGTTGTATTTTTAAAATATAAAGTTTAGAGGTACAAAGTCTAAGGGCTTATTTGTTTATTTTTTGAAGTTATTAAATAACATGAAAACTTATAAATTTACACTTAACTCTATATTATTTATTTAAAATTCAACTACTAAACTTTTATTAATTAACTGCACTTTTTTTTTAAGTTTTTGTTTTCACAAATTTGACACGTATTTTTATGTGTTTTTTTCCACCAAATTCTTTTATCAAAAATTTTAATTTTGACTAAATTGGATTTAATTTTGACCAAATTAGATTTAATTTTGACTTTTTTAACCAATCAAATCGCACGATTTTACCTACGTGTCAAAATCAAGTGTTTTGATTGGTCTAATTTTTTATAAGATCAAATCTAGTAGAAAACTTTAAAATGATGTAATTTTTTTATTAGAGAGAATTACATAAATCGTCCTTGTGGTTTGCCGGATCTAACATATTTGGTCCATGTGCTTTTTTTTCATCGGGTTTGGTCCTTTTGGTTTTGATCCATTGTAAGTTTGGTCCCTTGTGGTTTTGATCCATTGCAGGTTTGGTCTCTTGGTCAAACTAAGGAAATGTTGGTCAAGGGACCAAACCCGCAATGAATCAAAACCACAAAGACCAAACCTGATGAAAAAAAAGCCGATGAGGTGTCATTTTATACATTTTTTCGGGGTCGTTTAACCCCTTAAATCGTGCATTTATGCCCAAAATAGGTACTTAATCGTTCTTTTTCAGGTATTTAGCATTTGGAAGGCATTTGGAGGAAATACACGTGACTTGGGCTCATTTGGATAAGAAACGGACAAGACTACAAACCTACACCAACATCTCTCAAGAATTTCTACTCAGAAGTTGGAGACGGCGTCATAGATTACACGTGACGCCGTCACAACCCATCTCAAGACGGCGTCACAAGATCTCTAGACGGCGTCAGATTGTACGACCCAACTCATTATCTAGAATATTCTATTCATGACGGCGTCACGATTAACACGCGACGCCGTCACAGCGATTTTCCTATATATACAAATCCGTTTTTAGGGTTTTAAGTGTGTAACTTTAGATTAAAAGAAAGGGACGAACCCTAGTTCGTTTAGCAGCTGTTAGGGAACGATTTAGGGCCTCAAAACCCTATGACTACCTTCAATTCATGTATTAATCAATAAGACATCTTAATTATTTCAATATTCATGTTGGTGTGATTCTTTATTTGTTCTTACTTTATCTATTAACATGACTTGGCAAAACCTTCTATTGTGTTTTTTAAGATTTATGAAACCTAACCTAGGATGTTATCTTAGTGATGTTGCTTTCCTTTGTGATGAATATGCATGTTATGTCTTAGAAAACCAACTTTTGTCTGTATCGTTGTTGATATGTCTAGAAAAACATGATTGTGTAGAAATGATATCATCGGTAACAGTCTTCATACTACATTGTCCCTTATATGGTTGATCCACTCTTAATATATTTCAAATGCATTTAATATACTCTTAGGGGTCTTGTAATAGTCTTCACCTACCTACTTGAGCAATTGCTTAACGTAATCTGTAAAAAGAACGGCGGGTTCGTGTAATTCGTTATCATGACTTAGGAAATAATTACATAGATCATCACAAGTGTGACAAAGCAACATCACTAGGAGAAGCAATCTAGGGAGTAATACATGATTAAATAAACATAATCTTTTATTATATTGTTATCACCAGTAGCTTAGTTTATATTTAGTTTAATAGCTATAACCAACCAAACCTCTTAAACATATGATTTACTGCTTTCATAAAATATAAAAACACAAAAAGAATCTTCTCTTAACCCTTAGAATTCTGTTAGACCGTGATCAAGCATTCCCAACCTATTCCCCTAGAGAACGATAACAACCCCCGAGTTTTGCCTATACTACACTAGAACGGTTAGGTACACTGCCTAGGGAGTTGTAAAATTTCTTGTTGAAGTCCCTTACGACAACCGCAACAAGTTTTTGACGTCGCTGTCGTGGGAATAGTTATGTTAATGATCCATAGTTTAGCTTGTTGCTACATGCTTTAATCCTTTCAAGAGTAAAGATTTAATTTCCGTCATATTAGCTTTCTCAGTAGTCTATCCTGTTCATTGTGATTAATCTGTTTTCGTAACCCATATCTCGTCACCACCATGTGAATGAGATCTTATCCGCAACAAGGATACTACATCAGCCTAGCCAAGAGTCTATAGGCAATACCGGATCGTGAGCGCCGCGGACGGGCCCGTAGGGGAACAAGCGTGTGAGATGTCGCGGGGGGGTGTAATAAGTGTGTGAGACTGAGCAAAGTGGTTGTCGGGTTTGTGGCCATCCGGTTAGTAGTGACTCTTGGGAACTAAAGGTTGTGCATCGACTGGTTTTTTTTTTTATAGGATTAAGACTCTGATGCGTGCACGGTGTATGCGTCTATCTTTGCCTGCCAAGAGTCGAAGTAGACTCCCACAACCTAGATTGGTCAACTCTTTCAAGATTTTCTAAAACTAGTGGACTCACTTGACCTTGACGGTGAAAACAAGGAAATAATGAGCTTGCATTTATTTTAAATTTTCCTTCGCGATCAAGCTAGCAATTGGCTTGAACGTCTTCCAGCAGGATCCATCACCACATGGGAGGATCTTACTACCCGATTCCTTGCTCAATTCTTTCCACCGGGAAGGACCGCAAAACTCCGCATGGACTCGTTTCAAGGACTTACTACAAAAAGTCCCTCATCATGGCATCGACCTTTGGCTCCAAGTCCAAATTTTTTATAACCATGTCAATCCCGTCACAAGACGAACCATTGACCAATCGGCCGGTGGTAAGCTTCGTGACCGAAATGCCAAAGAATCATGGGCATTATTAGAGGACCTCGCCCTCTATGACAACGAAAGTTAGAACGACCCAAGGGATTTCGCTAAGTCAGTCAAGGCAATCGCATTGCCTCAAGATGTCCTAAGTACATCCAACCGCTGTCTAATCAAGCTCGAAAATCAAGTCAATGCTTGATGGAAGCTCATCTTGCTCCGACACAACCTACTCAAGTGAACAAAATCAATACCTCATGTGAGATCTGCAGTGGTCCCCACGACACTCAGTATTGCATGGAAGATCCCGAACAAGCCTTTTTTGAATACGCATCCTCGCGTACCGATGAAGCGGGAGGTAAGTGGTATACTTTCAAGCCCGAGCAAAACAATATTGGTGACACCTCTAATCCATCATGAAGAAGTCACCCAAACCTTAGGTGGAGACAACCCCAAAACTCTCAAAATAATTTTCCAAACCCCACCTAATCTGTTCCAACCCACAGGTTCAATCCCGAACCGTTCTTTCAACAACAATCCTCGAAGCTTTAACAATCAATCAAACCTGTAAGTATTGGTATCTAATTTCATGGCATCTCAAGATGCTAGACTGTCCAAGTTTGAAGCTGATTTCAAACAACAACAAAGTGAGATGACCAACAAAATCGACACTGTGCTGAAGGCCATCACCAATCGAATAGCGGGCACACTACCTAGCGATACGGTTAAAAACCCGAAACTAAGGACTTATCCATCTTTGTCTGCTCGTTCTTACCCAACTGAAGACCCGCAATGCTCAACTCAAACCCACGGTTCGATCAACGCCATCACAATCCATACCGAGCAATAAAGCGCCTCTTATAATAACGGAGAAAAAGAGAATAAGAAAGAAGAGGACAACCCAGAAAATATCCACGTCAGCCCTTCTACACTACCCAATCCATCCGTTACATTCATCACCGAAAAAGTCCTCAAATTCAATTCATTCTTCGAATCAACGCCGGATTAGTTCCCCCATCATCCAACACTGAACTCATTTGCACCAAAGAGGAAGATAGCGACGTGATGTTTATTGAGGTCATCCCGAAGGATGACAATTCCAGCAAGGAGGAACCCAAAGCAGATGGGCAAGAAGTGGAGTATTTTGACATATTCCTGACTAGGAGTGAACTCGCATACCACAAGTACCTCATGTGTGGCCCAATGCCCTTAATATTTCTACGAAACCCCAATCTTATGGAAGGATGCCCCTCGAACCTCAAGATACCATGCAACATTGGGCATGTGCATGTAGAAAAAGCCTACATTGACCTTAACTCCCCTCTAAATATCATGACCCGAATGATGTATAATTGGATCATGAGGAAAAAACTCAACCCTAGGGAAAATGTGAATGGAGGAGTTAGCAATTTCACATGAAGGATTAAAGGAATGCATGTCTTCGTAGGAAACTTCACTTATATCGTGGACTTCATGATTATTAAGGACATTAGCTCAATTATAGACCCTAGGCTGTCACAAGTAGTGCTAGGGAAACCTTTTGTGGAAATATCCAACATGACTCACGACCCACCCAAAGGAGTAGTCAGGTTCACCAACCTTAAAAGTAATATGTAGGAATCCGAGGACCTAATTAAAAAACTAATTAACTGGGACAAACCACCCAAAAACGGAGATGGAGCATGGCACCCCAAGATTAGACTAATCGACCCAGACGGAGAGGAGTTTACCAAAACCCTACAGTCAATCCCCACCACAGGAAACTCTCCGAAAGAGAAATTCCAAGGGAAATCATTGACTTGGACCACTTCTACGACACGTAAGAACGTGTGACTTCGAGTCTAGCTACAAGACTCGTAAAATAAAGAAAAAGCGCTTCTTGGGAGGCAACCCAATTATTACTTTTATCGCAAATTAGGAGTGTCGTGTGTTTTATTCTTTTCATTTTATTCTATCATGTTCGAACTCTATCTTGTAATCATGCTTTGTATTATTTTTAACCTCGTCTTAATTTTAATCAAAGGTATTTTGCAAATAATAAGTGTAGGGGAATCTATCCGGTTTTTGAATCAAGTTCAAGCATGTTAAATAATTTGTTCAGATTAATTCGCGTCAATTTCGAGTCATATGAGTGAATTGTCAAATCTCAGGTTTTATGCAGTTTTTTGTACAAGAATTAACTTATGGAATCAAGTTTAAATTTTTTTTTTTCAAAAACAAAAATTTCGTTTTCACAGAACGTGGAGACGGCGTCACGATTTACACGCGACGCCGTCACCACGACACCTGTGACATGGTCAGGATTTTCCTGACGGCGTCAAACGCCCAGGTCCAGCAAACTTAAAGTTTTTAATTATTTTTGAAAATAAAACTTACATAACATTTAAAATATGTAATCTTCTGTTATAAACCTGCAAAACCAATAAGTTGGACAATTCTTTGATCCTATCTTTACTGCTTTATCGAGTCAAACCCTAAATTCATATTGTATATTTGTATATCGCACATTTTATGCTTGGTATAGTTATCTTTGTCTTTGATTGCAGGTTATATTTGATGAGAAGAAGCTTGGAAATTCTTAGAAAGTTTCATTGGATTATTCTTGGATGACGATTTAACAAGTTATCGCATGTTTCTTCTCTATTATTGAGCAAAACAAGAGAGTACTAGTTTCTTTTCCTTGTTTTCTTTTCCTTTTATTCGCTTTTTACGGGTACTTTTATAGAACATTGGGGACTATGTTCAACTTAAGTGTAGGGGAAAAATAAACCTTAGAAACCATTCTTTCATTTGCCATTTGCTTTGTCCTTAAAATGATGGGTAATATATCAAAACATAGCATAAGAGGTGATTTTGAACAAATTTAATTTTTTTATAACACATACCGACGAAAACCAAGTATTAAGAGTGTCTCATGGATAGGAATTTATATTACTAGCACAAAAACCCTTAAATTCCACCCCTAAAATGTAAGGTTCCCCCTTAGATGTTATACCTTTAGCTTGTTCGAGTTAAGGGGTGAGCAATCATGTGTGTCTATTCCATCGTTACGGATGTGTATGCGTGGTTTTGTCGCCTTTTCTGGAATATTGGTATTGGTTACTTTAGGATTATGAGAGTGTACCAGTAGTATATCAAATTCTAGAACTTGTTTTTTTGATGCATCCCGAAACGGTATAGTAAGTGTTAGGATTTGCTTGATAAGAGGCATTAGGATTGACCCATGTTTTAAACCTGTAATTGTTATGATGGTCACACCGATCATATAATTATCCCACACCTTTTCCATGCACTCATTTTTAGTGCAGGATACCTCGAGTACAACCCTCCGAGCCTATTCTTTTTCACGGTTCTCGTAATTTTCTGGTTAAGCTGGACTATTAATGAAGAGCATTGTCACCCTTAAACCAATCGTTACACCCAAATAGCCTTAGCCTACCTTGTATGTACTCGCTTTTAGTTCATTATTGTTTTAACCCAAGTTAATTATTGAGTACACGGTTGTTAAGTCCTTATCCTTGTAAATACTATTTTGGGACGATTGAGATTCATGATAGTATTTATTTCGCAGAAGAATAGGAAAGAAAAGTTAAGTCAATACCCCCATATGTTTGTTAGATGATCTCCATGTTATTTTGATCCACCTCAAATCGGGTCATTAGTTAGATTGTAAATATTGAGCATGTAAAAGCTCAAGTGTAGGGGTACGTGTTATAAACCCCAAGTTATGATGTATTATGTTATTAAAAAAATAGAAAAGAAAAAGAAAGAGATTGATGTAGAGTTGTGTAGAGTTTGTATATCTTCGTCCGAGTCTTGGCTTAGCAACCAAACCATAGGGAAACCTTTTGTGGAAATATCCAACACGACCCACCCAAAGGAGTAGTCAGGTTCACCAACAAAAACAATGAAGTTCTATAAGATGCCCCAGAAGATAGACATTACGCGACTCATTGTCGGCGGGACTTGAAAAAGAGCACACAAAATCAGTCTACCTTAGGAACGAGGAGGACAAGAGAAGAGGAGTGGAGTATGTAATAAGCAAAATATTAGGATTTTACAAAGAATGCCTAGAACTCGGACCCGAATACTTAACAGGAATGGACGATGAAGGAGAAGTCACGTAAGGATGTGTGACTTCGAGTCTAGCTACAAGACTCGTAAAATAAAGAAAAGCGCTTTTTGGGAGGCAACCCAATATTTACTTTTCCCGCACATTAGGAGTGTCATGTGTTTTATTCTTTTCATTTTATTCTATCATGTTCGAACTCTATCTTGTAATCATGCTTTGTATTGTTTTTAACCTCGTCTTAATTTTAATCAAAAGATATTTTGCTAATCAATAGTGTGAGGGGAATCTATTCCAGTTTTTGAACCAAGTTCAAGCAGGTTAAATAAATTTGTTTAGATTGATTCGCGTCAGTTTTCGAGTCATATGAGGAAAAATTGTCAAAATCTCAGGTTGTATGCAAGCTATTTATTAAAGGAGTATACTTTTGGAATCAAGTGCAGGAATTTTTAATCAAAAATAAAAATTTTCGTTTTCATCAGAACCGTGAGACGGCGTCTACGATTTTAACACGCGGACGCCGTCACCACGACTCCTGGACGGGTAGTCAGGATTTTTCATGACGGGTCACAATACGCCTAGGTCCATAAAACTTAAAGTTTTTAATTATTTTGAAAAATAAAAACTTTGCATAAAATTTTTAAAAATGATGTAATCTTCTGTTATAAACCCGCAATAATACCTCTGAGTTTGACAATTACTCCATCATATCTTTACGCTTTATTGAGTCAAACCCTAAATTCATATTGTATATTTGTATATCGCACATTTTATGCTTGGTGTAGTTGTCTTTGTCTTTGATTACATGTTATATTTGATGAGAAGAAGCTTGAAAATTCTTAGGAAATTTCACTGGACAATTCTTGGATGACGATTTAACCAGTTATCGCATGTTTCTTCTCCATTATTGAGCAAACCAGGGGAGTACTAGTTTCTTTTCCTTGTTTTCTTTTCCCTTTATTCGTTTTTACGGGTACTTCTATAGAACATTGGGGACAATGTTCAACTTAAGTGTAGGGGGAAATAAGCCTTAGAAACTATTTTTTTATTTGTCATTTGCTTTGTTCTTAAAATGATAAGGTAATATATCGAAACATAGCATAAGAGGTAATTTTGACCCAAATTTAAAATTTTTTATGACACATACCGACGAAAACCAAGTATTAAGAGCGTCTCATGGATAGGAATTTATATTACTAGCACAAAAACCCTCAAATTCCACCCCCTAAATGTGAGGTTCGCCCTTAGATATTATACCTTTAGCTTGTTCGAGTTAAGGAGTGAGCAATCATGTGTGTCTATTCTGTCGTTACGGATGTGTATGCGTGGTTTTGTCGCCTTTTCTAGAACATTGGTATTGGTTACTTTAGGATTATGAGAGTGTACCGGTAGTATATTAAATTTTAGAACTTGTTTTTGTGATGCATCTCGAGACTGCATAGTAAGTATTAGATTTGCTTGATAAGAGGCATTAGGATTAAACTTATGTTTTAAACCTGTAAATGTTATGATGATAACAATTGCTCAAATAATTTCCCAGACACCCTTGCCATGCACTCACCTTTAGTGCAGGATACCCCTAGTACAACCCTCCGAGCCTATCATTTTTCACGGTTCTTGTAATTTTTTGGTTAAGCGCTAATTATTAATGAAGAGGGGCCCATTTTTTATCTCCCTTAAAACAATCATTATACATAATTGCCTTAGCCTACCTTTGTATGTACTAATTTTTAGTACATTATTGTTTTAACCCAAGTTAATTATTTGAGTACACGGTTGCTAAGTCCTTATCCTTGTAAATACATTTTGACGATTGGGATTCATGGTAGTATTTATTTCACGAAAGAATGGGGAAGAAAAGTTAAGTCAATACCCCTATATTTGTTAGATGATCTCCATGTTATTTTGATCCACCTCTATGGGTCTTTAGTTAGGTTTATAAGAATATCGAGCATGTAAAGCTCAAGTGTAGGGTACGTATTATAAACCCCAAGTTATGATGTATTATGTTATTAAAAAAATAGAAAAGAAAAAGAAAGAGATTGATGTAGAGTTGTGTAGAGTTTGTATATCTTCGTCCGAGTCTTGGCTTAGCAACCAAACCGCAGTGTATTCGTGTAAATAATTAGCTAAACCTTCCACTCCAAATTCACTCAAAGCCACAAATATGATCCCCATTCATTTTCGTTTCCTTTATATGTCATTTACACCTTAAACACCCCCACAAACAGATCTCTTAGATAGTATTGATAATGCTTGCGTTTTCTAGCGGTTTGAGGTTTGATCCTTTACCATATAACCTATGCTAAATTTATATGCTTATGACATTGTATGAGTGTTGATTTTCCGTTTCCCCCTTTTGTTATAATTTATTATACACCCGAGTGAAAGAGAGAATCCCAAACACTTATGTGAGGTGCTAGTATTTACTTTTCGTGCTTTTAATTACGAGGTCTAGAAGGTTGTGTTGTAAAATACTTTTAAAGATTAGGTAAAATGACCCTCATATTGCTATCGTCTAGGTAGAAAAGCCCATTTGCTTGAGGACAAGCAAATCCTAAGTGTAAGGGTATTGATGAGATGTCATTTTATACACTTTTTTAGGGTCGTTTAACCCCCTAAATCGTGCATTTATGCCCAAAATAGGTACTTAATCGTTCCTTTTCAGGTATTTAGCATTTGGAAGGCATTTGGAGGAAATACATGTGACTTGGGCTCGTTTGGAAAAGAAACGGACAAGACTACGAACCTACACCAACATCTCTCAAGAATTTCTACTCAGAAGTAGGAGACGGCGTCACAGATTACACGTGACGCCGTCACACCCCATCTCAAGACGGCGTCACAAGATCTCCAGACGGCGTCAGATTGTACGACCCAACCCATTATCTAGAATATTCTATTCATGACGACGTCACGATTAACACGCGACGCCGTCACAACGATTTTCCTATATATACAAATCCGTTTTTAGGGTTTTAAGTGTGTAACTTTAGAGTAAAAGAAAGGGACGAACCCTAGTTCGTTTAGCAGCTGTTAGGGACGATTTTAGGGCCTCAAAACCCTATTGTACTCTCTTCAATTCATGATTTAATCAAGTAAGACTATCTTAATCATTCAATATGTCTTGTTGTGTGATTCTTATCTGTTCTTACTTTATCTTTAACATGCTTGGCTAAACCTTCTATTGTGTTTATTTATGATTGTATGAAACCTAGGATGTAGATCTTAGTGGTGTTGCTTCTTGTGATGAATATGCATGTTAGGTCTTAGAAAACCAGCTTTTGTCTGTATCGCTGTTGATATGTCTAGGAAAACATGATTGTGTAGAAAAGATACCATCGGGTAACAGTCTTCATACTACCTTGCCCCTTATATGGTTGATCCACTCTTAATATATTTCAAATGCATTTAATATACTCTTAGAGGCCTTGTAATAGTCTTCATACTACCTTACTTGTGTGTTGCCTTAACGGAATATTAAATAGACGGCGGGTTCGTGTAATTCGTTCATGACTTAGGAAATAATTACATAGATCATCACAAGTGTGACAAAGCAACAACACTAGGAGAAGCAATCTAGGGAGTAATACATGATTAAATAAACACAATCTTTTATTATATTGTTATCACCAGTAGCTTAGTTTATATTTAGTTTAATAGCTAAAACCAACCAAACCTCTAAAACATATGATTTGCTGCTTTCATAAAACATAAAACACAAAAAGAATCTTCTCTCAACCCTTAGAATTCTGTTAGACCGTGATCAAGCCTTCCCAACCTATTCCCCTAGAGAAAGATAACAACCCCTGAGTCTTGCCTATACTACGCTACAACGGTTAGGTACACTGCCTAAGGAGTTGTAAAACTTCTTGTAGAAGTCCCTTACAACAACCGCAACAAAAGCATAGGAACCAAATATGTTAGATCCGACAAACCACAAGGACGATTTATGTAATTCTCTCTTTTTATTATATAAAATGATATAAACGATATAAAAACACTTGCCTAACATTTGGCAGGTTGGAACTAAAGTCAGAATAGAACGTTATCATTACAATTGAATGGAAATTTATTGTTTGTTTTGAGTTTTGGAATAAAGTTCCTTGCCATTTTTCATATTTTCAGTTATTTTATTTTTTGTAATGGTTTTTGATCTTTTAGCCAATGATTCTTTAAGGTTTGAATCTATCATCACACAGACTCAAATCGAGTAAAACCCTCCCTTTTCAAGAGGCTGACATGACAACTTTAAGGTTGTTTGCACCTAAAGCTAAATGGAGTGGTATACCCAAACTTACCATCAACATCAACATCACCTCAGTTTCTCTCATACTCTCACTTCCACTCAACTCACACTCACCTTTCACCCGTTGTGCGTTCACACTAACCCTTCTTTTTAAATACATACTTTATAATATATATCTTACTCTATACGCACACACACTCACAAATCAAATAAAAAATATTAAAAACAAAAAAGTGACCCCACGGTTTTTACCACTCACGGATGATGAGTGACTCATCGTTGGACCTTGTTTTCTCACCAACTCACGTGTGAGTTGTGTTGTTCGTTTTGTTTCTTGGCCTGTGAGTCACTCACTCACCGAGTGAGTTGCATACCACTCCGTCCAGCCTAACAATAATTGAACGTGAGACCTTCATTTTACAGTGATAGTCACACGCCATTTGCCACTGGGCCACCTTTCAATGGTTACATTTCAATTATTTTCACGTTCGTTACAACGGAACGAACAACATACATAAGTGATACATTCCCATTATTCAATAGTAATGACTTATTCAATTACTATTTGTATTTCGTTATCTAATACTTATTAATCCAACATTCCATTCAGCCTAAACAAACAAACCGCTTGTATTGTATTACGATTACGTTCATTTTGGATAATCATGGGTTCTGACCTTTTGGCCGACTAATCTACGGGGTTTGAACCCACTGTCACACAGACTCAAACCAGGTAAAGCCATCCATTTTCAGGAGGTAGGTGTGATCACTTCAAGGTTGTTTACGCCTAACAAGAATAGAACTTAAGAACTCACACATATTAAAGTGATAATGACAAGTTTTTTTTCCACGGCCATCCGAAGCGCGGTTAAAAAAGATTACATTCATTTTGGTGTATGCTACAAGTTAGGGCCTTTTTCTTTAGCACTTAATAGACCTATGGGGATGGGAACCTCAAATTATGTGGCTTGGAGATATAATTATGGACGACACTATGAGTGAGTGAGATTTTTTGACACCTATCATTAAGATGGATAACAAGAGATGTGTGTATGGGCTGTAAACGAACCGGACGTTTCAGTGAACATTTCGTGAACCGTGCGGTAAGATGTTCGATTATGTGCGCTTATTTATTAAATGGACGAACCGTGAACAGATTTTCTGTCCGGTTAGTTAATAGAACGAACATGAACACGCTTTCGTCCGTTTATTAGCGTTCGTGAACGTTCGATTATTTCGTTCGATTATGTTCGTCCGATTACGTTCGTTTATTTCGCTCGTTTACGCTCGATTATTTCGTTCGTTTATGCTCGATTATATCATTTGATTAACATATCAAATATTGCAAATTTTTGTTAACTTGTATATATCGTTTATGCTCGATTATATCGTTTACGTTCGTTTATGTCCGTTTACGTTCATTTTTTGTCCGTTTATGTTCGTTTAACTCATTAATGAACGAACATAAACGAAATCATTGATCATGTTCAAAATCTAATTGAACAGAAATGAACAAAATTTTCGTCCGATTACGCGGTCCGTTTGTAGTTTATTTGAACGGCTTAAAATTAAATGGCACGGTCTACGAACACACCTCCGTCCGTGTCCGTCCGGTTCGTTTACAGCTCTAATTGAGTCCACTCATTAAGTGATAACAAGGGAAAAAGAAACACCCCCCTAAATCTCACTTATATTATATATATGGAGGTCTGACTGTGTGGGTCTCAAAATCCCCACTAGTCCACTCTCAGAGCCTAAACCAGACAAATATTCAATTACTATTTGTATTTCGTTATCTAATACTTATTAATCCAACATTCCATTCAGCCTAAACAAACAAACCACTTGTATTGTATTACGATTACATTCATTTTGGATAATCATGGTTTCTGACCTTTTGACCGACTAATCTACGGGGTTTGAACCCACTGTCATACTGACTCAAACCAGGCAAAGTCATCCATTTTAAGGAGGTAGGTGTGATCACTTCAAGGTTGTTTACGCATAGCAAGAATAGAACTTAAGACCTCACACATATTAAAGTGATAATGACAAGTTTTTTTTCCACTAGGCCATCCGAAGCACGGTTAAAAAAGATTACATTCATTTTGGTGTATGCTACAAATTAGGGCCTGTTTCTTTAGCACTTAATAGACCAAATGGGGAGGGAACTAAATCTAGAAGGGATAAAGTGGTGTTTCTTTTTTCCACTTATTATATATGGAGGCCTAATTGTGTGGGTCTCAAAATCCCCACTCGTCCACTAAGAGCCTAAATCAGACAAATTTTTTTTGAACATAATAAATCAGACAATTATACCCTTACTTTTGTTTCTTATTATATCCCCCACAGTTTGAAATCTCCACATCTCTCCATCATCACCACCAATGTTTTAAAACCCGGTTTTTTAATTGACCCGGTTTAGTAGCCGGTTCAACCGGTTGAACCGCCGGGTCAAACCGGTTTTATACATTTATATATATTTTTTCATATATTTAATATATATTGTTGTATTTCCACACTTATATGTGTAGAAAAATTTGTCACACCAATTATTACCGCATATAGTAAAGTGTAGTCATTATAATTTTACATATTTTTAAGCGTGGACATTTAACCTTAAAAATGTGGCTAATTCAACTAATTTTTTGTAGTGATATTGAGTCTTAGTGATAATTTTTAATTTTTAAGTTTTTATGTCTATAAAATTATAGAAAAGATTTGCATAAACAAGCAACTTATAAGTACAAGTATTAATAGACTATAATAAGACAATATTAGTTGGTGTTTTAAATTAGTTTTAACATTATTTTAATTAATATTAGTCATCACCACTTTAAATTGTCAATTAAACTTAAAAAGGTTTATGAAAAAAAAAATTATTAGATTTTTTATTTAAAAAGTCATGACCCGGCCGGTTTGATCAAATCGGGTCAACCCGGGTTAATGAAAAACCGGCGGTTCAATCCGGTTCTCAAACAAGCAAAAACCCGGTCACATCCGGCCCGGTCTCCGAGCCGGTTCACGGTTCAACCGGTTCAACTGGCCGGGTCAACCCGGTTTTTAAAACATTGATCACCACAACTACTCCATCCATACTGCTGCTCTCCCACTGTCGATCTATCAATCATGTCGCCGCTGCCCCTAAATCACAACCAACTTCTACCTCCAAATTTGCCATCATTTACGACGTTTCTTCGTCAAATTTCTAATCGTCAACGTTTAATGGGTTGCCACTTCTATCTCTTCTGATCGTTATGAATATTATCTGTTGCTCATCAGAAATGAAGTTAAACTTTAAGTATTAAAACCTTGGGTCAAAGATTTAGGCGATGTCTTGATAGGATGTTTTTTTTTTCAAGTCAAAGATTGGATCTGATGGAATCATTTGTAATTTATTCTAATCGATAAGTCTTTACTCTTTTGTTGTTGTTGTTGACCATAAATCATAGAAGATTGAAGATTCAAGCTTTGGGTCAATCATTTTAGCCTTAAAAATGTCTACAAAATCCAGTCTTTAAAGTTGCAGGTCCTTGGGTAGGTCTGTGAGTTTTCAAGTTTTGGGAAGAAGGTTATAAATGTAATTTAGGCAAAAAAAATATTGTGTATTCAGTAGAAAAAGAAACAGCGTATTTTCATCTTGATTTTAGGCCATATAGGCGCCTTTATCCAAATGAAAACCATATCCAGCCAGGAAAAAAAAAGAAACGGCCCCTTAGAGACCCAGGTATCATAACTTGGCAACACCAAGTTTTTGCTGTCACGTCAGCGCCACATCAGCATAACACCAACACCAACACCACTCCCCTAATCATAACACCAAATAACACAAGTTACATTTCATTCTTTTAACAAACTAACCATTTCATTCATAAAAAAAATACAAGTTACATTAAAAAAAACACATTACGAAAAAAAAAAAATACATTACGAAATAAAAAAAACATTACGAAATTAAAAAAAAAACATTACGAAAAAAAAACATTACGAAAAAAAATACATTACGAAATTAAAAAAAAACTACTCGTCTTCGTCTTCGTCTTGTGCAAACCCAAGAAAGCCCAAAGAAAAAATCACTAGCCCTAATAATAGCTAAATAAAACAAAAAAAAAAAAAAAACATAAAAAAAAAAAAAAAAATAAAAAAAAAAAAAAAAAAAAAAAAAACGACAAATGCGTCATTTTGCAATAGGACTTTTATTAGTTTCTTGAAAAAATGAAGATTATACAGTGGTTGAAGACTCTGTGGTGGAAGGAAATGAGGGTAAATTCGTCAATATAAACACTTTCCTTCCCAATCCGCTCAAATATGAGAGGAAAGATTTAGAACAAAAAACCTTCAAATTTTCCTTCTTTTTTCTTCACTTTCCTTCCTTTTCTTATTAAAATAAAACTTAAGAACACAAATATGTTTTTGTTCCCTTTCCTTTTCTTTCTTTTCTTCTGAAAATGAATCTCGATAACTGAGCGTTAGTGTTTGTTCCTAATGAAGAGATACAAAGGACAAACGGGAATGAATGCTTTTGGTTCATTATGGAACGATCGAATCTTATTTAAGAAAAGTAAAAAAAGAAGAGTTAGAACATAAGATAATACGAAAGTTAAATTCTTGTTGTTTTAGACTTTTAGTGAAAACCGATAAGAAAATATGAGTCTGTTGGACTTTGGAAGCAGCATATGGGCCCAGTGTCCACGTCGGTGTTAAGTGTCGGTGGGGATTCATTGGACCTTATTTTATTTTTTCTTCATGTAAATCATGTCACCATGTGATTCTGCTTCTGCATTAACTTTTAGTAGTCCCAAAATATATATAGTTATACTCATGTTCCTTAAAAAATAATTTTGAAAATTATTCTCCAATGTGATGTAGAGTGATACTACAGATGTAGGCAATTTTGATACACGTATTGCCGGACGAGGATAATTATCGTATTATCAAAGTCGTCTTCAGTTTGCATATATCAAGGTTACTGTCATTGAACTATATCGAATGTTATGTCATTGTCAATTAACTCCATGCCTTTGTGAAGACCATGATACAATTTGTTATCATGTACTATACATATTTTGATTGTTCATAGCCGCGATCTGCTAAGGTGACAAACGGGTGCTTAACACCTCGAAGCCACAATTAGTAAAAAAAAAGTACAGGTTTAATTTTATTAGTTTCCATTAAAGTCGTATCCGTTAGTTTAATAAGGCTCAGTTGACCCATAGTAGTCTAGGTCCGTTGGCACTTTAAGGTTAGGTTTTATTCGTTCCTTTATATAATGTAAATGTTGTCTATGTTAATTCATTCGAATTCTGATATTCAATTGTATTTTACCCTCTTTGATTTCTACATGGTATCTAAGAGCTAGTTCAAGATGAAGAAAAAAAAAAGGTTTGTTCTCTATGTTTTTTACGAAAAAGTACGATCTTTGTGATATTGTCCCGCTGTCTGAATCCGCTGTTTCCGCTGAATCTGCTACTGTCTGAATCTGCTGTGTTGTCTGTCTGAATCTGCTGCTGCTTGTCTGAAGCTGCATCCGTCTGCATCTGCTCTCGTTCATCTTTGTATTTGTGTAATTCTGTGCTCTGCACCTGCATCTGTCTGAATTTGAATCTGCATATGTCTGAATCTGCACCTGTTTGTATTGCATCGGAATGAGACTCCGTCTAACACCGGGTCTGCAATCTGTGACACTCGTTTTTCGTTTGCTTTTCAGTTTTAGTTTAGTTTTTTGTTGACAAACTCTCAATGTTTACCGCTTAAACATTTGAGTTTGAGAGGGGGTGTTAGTTTAATAAGGCCCAGTTGGCCCATAGTAGTCTAGGCCGTTGGCACTTTAGGGTTAGGTTTTATTCGTTTCCTATATAATGTAATGTAGTCTATGTAATTTTTCGAATCTTAATAATAAAATTGTCATTTTCCTCTTTGATTTATTAAGTATCTTGTCATATCTTGTTTCTCAGCCATCATACGGTTCAACTGACAAACAAGACAACAAGAAGTAAACCTAACTATGTTTTGTACTAATTAGGGCTTGTTTGGTATGACGAAATGATAGGTAGTGACGGAATGAAATGAACATCGTAAATGAATATAAATGAAGTAATGGAATGACGCATTGGATTGTAATTTTTGTTTGGTTGGCAAAAATAAAATGGATTGTAATCGATAACGGAAAAGACTAAATAGGACTTTGTTAAATAATTTTTTTTTGTTCTGATGGGTAATTAATATAAAAAAGGTGTTTTTATGTAATTATCATTCCATTGCAAGACGTAATGGAAAAAAAACAAAGGGTCCTTAAAGAAATGAAAAAATGATGGTTTTTGATGTAATGAGTGATTGCATGCAATAAGTCATTACATTCCATTATTGTAAACAAACATGATTTTTTCATTCTGCCGTAATAGTGTTTTCCATTCCAACTCTCATTGTGACGTACCAAACACTACGTTAGGGTTTCTTTCATGGTAAACTCTCGGACAAACTCTCTAGTCATAACAAATTAATTACAGTCATACACATATGTGTATATTTATTTGACATGACAAGTCGTAATCTCAGTATTTTTTTTAATTATAAAACCTTTGGTATTGTCATATTCGCTGTCTGTTATTGAGTTGAAGAAACGTGGACTTAGTCGCTCCATTACGTTGTGTTCCTCACCGCGACGCCAAAAATAATCTAGAGGATGTCGATGTGTCTGATACAAAAGCTTTGAACACGTGTCAGCTTATGTGAATCAGGACAAGAACCAATTACAGAAGAGCATTTTGTTTGAGACCTTAGATTTATTTCGGAGGGTGAAAATAGTGTTGGGCTTTTAGAATGTTAAGGACGTATAGAGTAGGTGTAATACTAACTTTTCCGATAGATGGTTTATTTTGATTTGCTTGTGGGTGTGGTGTTAAAAGTGTGGAGGAAGCAATGTAGGCATATGAGCTGTAGATAGTGTATAGTAGTTGTGAGCCTTTGTAGCTGTAGAGCAGTAGTTGTGAGACTTAGTAGTACGGAATGAGAAAACAGTTCTCACTAGCTCTTCTGCTCATATTATCAAACCTTCTTAAACATGCATTATGAAAAAGTGATTTTCTAGAAATATAGTCAGCACCTCAACAGCTTATCCTTGTGCCTCAAACGTACTAATAAAATCAAAACAGCTGCCACCGCTCCTTTTGCCAGAATACCAATACACCTAAAATCAAATGCTTTGACTCACGCCCCAAAAGCTCTACCACCGCTCCGTGCCATAACATACCCTTTGTGTCTATCTTGACGCAATACTATTTAAAGTGATGATGTATGTGATCCTCTTATTGAAACAAAGGAGAATAGATTGTGAATCCGTAGATTTGTTTGGTTGTTTGTTGGGTGTCAAAGATAGAAACTTATAAACCTGTTTTTAACGAAACAATAGATGGATATGTGAAACGAGGTGGTAGTTCTTTTTATGTCGGTGGTGTACATATGGGTTGTTTGTTAGTTATTTTATTGGTGATAATATATATGTATGATAGACACAACAATGTGTGTGAGACATAACAACTTGGAAGCTGTGAATATTCTCAGCTCTACCCGTTAGAGTCTTCACTTGTCTGATCTAGTGAAAATGATTGGATGGTTACAAAGCAAGTGTGATATGTTGTTCGTGCGGAGATAATTTCCCTGCTCTCGCGCGGTCTGCTATGAGTTTGCATGTGAGGCGACGCATGATATTGAGTGACATGGATCTTTATCTTGTAGTAGTGATAAACTAGTGAGTATAAAATGGTTGTTAGGATTGTTTTTTGAGAGTTGAGAAGATATTTCATGTTTATTTAAAATTCACTTGACTTTTGACACATTGGATAAGAATGCTTCGATGAGTGTCGAGACCACACTTTGCCCTCTCTACATAAGCTCCGTCCACGGGTTGGGGTAGTGTAAATATGTTATATTGTTTAAAAACTTTAATTTTGTTTTATGATATCAGATATTGATTAATATTTAGTGAGACGTAAGTATGAGACAGTGTTCGATAGTAAAATATACGATATACTCTATATATAATGGTATGATAGTAATTCGTATCACAACAATATAGAACCTCATAAACACAATATTTTTAATACGTCTTAGCTTACGACACACACAGTTAGCAATACAAATGTATAAAACAACAAGACACACAATCATTTATATAATGATAATAGGTATAATATAAATCGACAAAAGGTGAATCGTAAATGTAAAAGAGATAAGTAACAAGAAAATGAAACCGGACACGATAATTTGTAGATGTTCGGTCACGAAGCTCCTCTTCGCCATACTCCACTCCCCGAGTACCCAACTCGAGAGTTACTTCACTAGTAAACAAGCTCCCTTCACGACGGAGAAAACCTTACAACGTGGATGTACGCATTTAGTAATTTTGACACAAAGTATATGTGCGAGTAGTTCCTTCGACGTATGGTTATACAACAAAAACCTGTTATGTTTATGGCGTCAACATTAACAGAAACCCTTACATTCTCTGCAATATTTTTCGTGCACTAAGGCTAGATGTCGATCCACTTAACTACACTTGTTGTGGTGTGTGGCGTAACATAACAAACCTGTGTTTGATGGCCTAAACACGTAAACATCTAAACTTTTGATCTAAGTGATACAAAAATGATAATTTCAAAGTGAGATCCAAGGAGACATATAGTCAATTGGATATAAGTTCCTAATCTAACATATCAAAAATATCTTATAAACAACTTCAATCTACTAATATGCATAGTTTAAGTGAGTCAAATGAGAACTCTACTTTTGTAACCCGATCTCTCTCCATATGAAAACTCAATCGTGATTATACAAAGGGGATCACTTCTATGAAAGACATCTTGACATCACCATACACCAGACTTGATTACGTTGTGGAACTAAAGAGCGCAGATGTAACTATGAATCATGCCTTAAACATGAAACATGATTGAAAAATACAAGAACACACCAAACTCCCCCTAAGGAGATTTGAGGTAGGTTTCAGGGGGGTATGTGAGAGGGGTACTTGTTCGGAAGTGAGCTTTGATGTTAGATTTAGTCAAAGTTTATGGCTTGGATAAAAGGGTTTTAACCCACTAATGGGTATGAGTAAATGTCGAATCGTGTTTGGGCTCTGATTACCAACTGATGTAGCGTGATGCTACAGATGTAGGCAATTTTGATACACGTATTGCCGGACGAGGATAATTATCGTATTATCAAACAAAAGGGGTAATATCGTTTACCTGACGAGGATAAAGCACAGAGGGTTGAGAAAACTCTTTTATTAATATGAATTCTGGAAAACAAAACAAGACTTCGATCCCCTAACATTCGACCTCTATTTATAATAGAGAGAGAATATTCTGGAAGAATACTAATTCTGGAAAACAAAATAAACTCCTTATTTAAAATAAAATTCCTAATTAAATAAAATAACTTGGGCTTGGGCTTAGGTGGCCTGCAAAATCTTTACTGCATCACAATGTCTTCTAAACATTCATGTTAACCGTGCTTAATCTTCCTGTTCACTTATTAATGCTTGTTTTGGACCACTCGTCATAATTTGTCGTCTTCGGTTTGCATATATCAAGGTTACGGTCGTTGAACTATACCGAATGTTATGTCATTATCAATTAACTCCATGCCTTTGTGAAGACCATGATACAATTTGTTATCATGTACTATACATATTTTGATTGTTCATAGCCGCGATCTGCTAAGGTGACAAACGGGTGCTTAACACCTCGAAGCCACAATTAGTAAAAAAAAGTACAGGTTTAATTTTATTAGTTTCCATTAAAGTCGTATCCGTTAGTTTAATAAGGCTCAGTTGACCCATAGTAGTCTAGGCCCGTTGGCACTTTAGGGTTAGGTTTTATTCGTTTCCTATATAATGTAATGTAGTCTATGTAGTTCATCGAATCTGATAATACAATTGTCATTTTCCCTCTTTGATTTCTACATGGTATCAAGAGCTAGGTTCAAGATGAAGAAAAAAAAGTTTGTTCCGAAAAGTACGATCTTTGTGATATTGTCCCGCTGTCTGAATCCGCTGTTTCCGCTGTCTGAATCCGCTGTATGAATCTGCTGAATCTGCTGTGTTGTCTGTTTGAATCTGCTGCTGCTTGTCTGAAGCTGGCATCTGCTCTCGTTCATCTCTGTATTTGTGTAATTCTGTGCTCTGCACCTGCATCTGTCTGAATCTGAATCTGCATCTGTCTGAATCTGCACATGTTTGGATTGTATTGGAATGAGACTCAGTCTAACACCGGGTCTGCACTCTGGGACACTCCGTTTTTCGTTTGCTTTTCAGTTTTAGTTTAGTTTTTTGTTGACAAACTCTCAATGTTTACCGCTTAAACATTATGAGTTTGAGAGGGGGTGTTAGTTTAATAAGGCCCAGTTGGGCCCATAGTAGTCTAGGCCCGTTGGCACTTTAGGGTTAGGTTTTATTCGTTTCTTATATAATGTAATGTAGTCTATGTAATTCATCGAATCTAATAATACAATTGTCATTTTCCCTCTTTGATTTATACAGTATCTTGTCACATCTGTTTCCCTCCAGCCATCACTACGGTTCAATGACAACAAGACAACAAGAATGTAAACCTAAACGTATATTTTGTACTATTAGGGTCTGTTTGGTATGACGAAATAAAGTAGTGACGGAATGGAATGAACATCGTAATGGAATAAATGAAGTAATGGAATAACGCATTACGATTGTAATTATGTTTGGTTGCAAAAATAAAATGGAATGTAATCGATAATAAAAAGACTAAAATAGACTTTGTTAAATATGTTTTTTTGTTTGATGGGTAATTAATAAAGGGTTTTTATGTAATTATCATTCCATTCCAAGACGTAATGGAAAAAAAACAAAGGGTCCCTAATGAATGAAAATGATGGTTTTTGATGTAATGAGTGATTTCATGCAATAAGTCATTACATTCCATTATTGTAAACAAACATGATTTTTTCATTCTGCCGTAATGGTGTTTTCCATTCCAACTCTCATTACGACGTACCAAACACTACGTTAGGGTTTCTTTCATCTAAACTGTGGACATAAATAGTCAACAATAATTAGACATTGATACACATAAATATATTTTATTTGACATGCAAGTCGTAATCTCAGTATTTTAATTAGGGTTTTGCTAATGACAGCCCTTAAGGTTGTCGTTAAGAGGAATCTTTTTACTACAATTTCATGTAATAAATGAAATCATCCAATCAAAATCAAATGTTTGTTGTGCATCCGGATTTTTAAGGATTGTATCTATATTTTTCGGAATTGACATCCAATCATAATGATTCATAGATAGCTTTGTAATAAAATTCATTCTTTTAACGACAACCCTAAGGGCTGACATTAGCAAAACCCTTTTAATTATAAAACATTTATTTATTGTTCATATTTACATTATTGAGTTGAAGAAATGGAAAGTGAGTGGTGTGCCTAGTAGCAATGAGCTGTAGATGTGAATAGTAGTTGTGAGCTGTAGCGTGAGCAGTAGTTGTGAGCAGTAGGAATGAGCAACAGTTCTCACAGCTCACTGCTCATTTATCAAACCTTCTTAAACAAGCATTGAAAAAGTAGCTTTCCTAAAAAATAGCATCGCTCACCGCTCCTTTGCCAAACGACTAATAAAAATCAAAACGCTCACCGCTCCTTTTGCCAAACAAGCACTAAAAATCAAAATGCTCTTGCTCACCGCCCCAAAAAGCTCCACCACCGCTCCGTGCCAAACATACCCTTTGTGTCTATCTTGACGCCAATACTATTAATGAGACGTGACTTTAGTTTGAGTTAAGATCGGTGTGGAATACGTACAAGGGTAAACAGGACGGAGCTTGAAACTTTTTATTAGGGGGGGTCAAAGTGTAACTTATTAATTTTGGAAGGGCCAAATTGTTAAATAATATTTTTTTACACTAGCACAGTACATAAATTACACAAAACACAAAAAAAATTTGGGGGGGGGGGGGGGTCAGGACCCACACCTGCCCTACATAAGCTCCGTCCACGGGGGTAAATATGTTTATGTTTAAAAATTTAATTGTTTTGTATCAGATATTTGATTAAGTGAGACGTAATATGAGAAGTGTCGATAGTAAATATACGATAACTATATATATAGTAGTAAATCGTATCACAACAATATAACCATAAACACAATATTCACATCTATCCACGACACACACATAGTCAAAACAATATAAACAACAAGACACACAATCATTTATATAATGCAAGTATAAATATAAAGCGACAAATGTGAATCTAAATGTAAAGAGATAAGTAAAGAAAATGCAAACCGGACACGATAATTTGTAGAGGTTCGGTCACGAAGCTCCTCTTCGCCTTACTCCACTCCCCGAGTACCCAACTCGAGAGTTACTTCACTAGTAAACAAGCTCCCTTCACGACGGAGAAAACCTTACAACGTCGCTTACATTATTTTCTAACACAAAGCTATATGTCGAGTCCTTCTTATGGTACAACCAAACCTGTTATGTTTATGGCCCAACATAACAAACCCTTACATCTCTTACAATATTTTTCGACACTAAGCTAGATGTCGATCCCTTAACTACACTTGTTATGTTGTGTGGCTAACATAACAAACCTTGTGTTTTATGGCCTAAACACATAAACCATCTAACTTTTGATCTAAGTGATACAAGATGAAATTACAAAGTGAGATCCAAGACATATTAGTCAATTGGATATAAGTTCCTAATCTAAACATCAAAAAATCTTATAAACAACTCAATCTACTCTATGATACATAAGTGATCAAATGAAATCACTTCTATGTAACCCGATCTACCATATGAAAACTCAAGAGATCAAAGGGGATCACTTCTATGTAGAGACACTCTTGACATCACCATACACTATCTTGATACTTGTGGAACTAATCTAGGATGTAACTATGAATCATACCTTAAACAAGAAACATGATTGAAAATAAAAAACACATAAAACTCCCCCTAAGGAGATTTGAGCCGTGGGTTTCAGGGGGAAGGAGAGGGGAAGTGAGCTTGATTTATATAGGCAAAGTTATGGCTTGGATAAAAGGGTTAACCCACTAATGGGTAATAGAGTAAATGGGTAAAAAGGTAAACTTACCAATGGATAATAGCATGTATGGATAATAGCATGCACCTAAATTTAAAATTTGAATTTACTTCGTTCCCTCCAACTTCTGGAAGCTTCTAGAAGCCTTGATGGGCTTTAAGTGGCCGATCACTATTGGGCCCCCAATGGGCTTGTCCGTTTGCTTGACTCAATCCAATTAACGAAGTCCATATGTCTAAGAGTACCGGGACGTCGAGAGGGGTTGATGAATATGATCTTTGATGATTTGTAGTTACGAGTAACTTGCTTTGATGAATGTATGCTTTGGATGAATGTTTGTTTGTGGTAGATAAGGATGGCCAAATCTCTGTGTGTTGAAGCATACTTATACTCGAGACATCGAGAGGATTTGGTGAATGTTTGTGTTGATGATTTATGTATACGAGTAACTTGCGTACTTTACGTAATGTTTTACAAGGTACATGTTTGTCATCACCAAAACGCAAAGAGATTATGTAAATTAAATATCATAATATTTACACTAACAGTCTCTCCCTTTTTGATAATGACAAAATATGTAACTTGTAACTCATAGTAAAATGTAAAAGTTACTCATGTACACTTCTTATCCCCCTTTTGTCGAAACAAAAAGGTGGGCACCCCGAGCGTTTGATACCAATAGATGAGTTTTCTACTACGCTCCTTTCTTTTCATTTCTACGATCCCTTCCTTTGTAAAAAAGGCGAGCTTGCATCATCCCGAATAAAGTCTTGCTCCTATCATCTCCATCGTCCCGTATATTCCCGTGATGTCGTCGAGCTCCCCCTACCTTATTGCTTCCCCATGATTGTTACATCCCTTGTATATTGACTTTAGCTAATCCGTGGATCAAATTTGTTACAAAGGCTTAACCTACACCAAGGGTTAGTTTCGTGCAACAAAAATATATAAAAGAATGGGAGCAACATTATAGATATAGAATGCACAAAGTAAGAAGTGTGTAGATGCGTGCTTGCAAGACATTCGGCGAGTGCAATTAAAGTGAGTGAACGATTGCAAAAGTAATGAGTTGAATGTTTTTAAATGCTCCCTTTCGGTGTATGTTCCCCCTTGTTTGGGGCACTATGGAATCGAGCTATGGATACGTGCTATAAAACAAAGTTAGTAGACAAACGCACATATATATAATGATGATGATAATATATATAAAAACATAGCTATATGAGAATAGTGTTTTATCCTAATGTTTAGAAACTAGCTTATGAGCAAATCCTAAAACACTTAACATGCAAACACTTAAAGAATAAATGAGAGAAATTAAGGGTCCTAAGAGGATAACATACCAAATCACAACGATGCTACACATCATGCAAGCGTCAAAAACAATAATCCCCTCAAATAGAAATCATAAACGAGATGATGGTAGAAACAAAACATGTAGCAAGACACTATCGGGGAACAAGACATGCACGTCTTAGATATGAGTATTATGAAGTATGACACTTTCAAGGAGAGTTTGAAACTATACACATGCAATCATTGTTTTAATAATAGCAACCTAAGAGATAAAATAAAAAGAATCAAGGTGTATGTTTAAGTATCAAGATACGACAATGTTTAAGGATCGACAATAAAATTTAACAGACACCCTTCGGTCTAATTGTCCAACCAATCACACCAATTTTAATAAATGAGAACGAAATTTGTTTATCGATTGACACACCATTATTATGAAAATGACTTATTCCAAGATGTCACTTGAACAAGGAGTATAAACGTATTTTGAATGACATGTTCCTTATGATATTATTATCTACCAAAGATGATGATTTGGATTCAGAACGATTTTCGTCAAGGGTTGTATTGAGAGATTCCTAAATCCTCAAGGTTAGTTTGTTAAGCATTATGCGTATTTTTCATGTTTGGGGTGTCTTAAGGAAAAACATCATCGTAAGACTTTAGGTCGAACTAAATATTGATGATAAGGATGATTTGTTGAGAAGACATAATCTAAATGTGTTATTGGAAGAAAAGTTTTTGTGACATTTAAAAGTAGACGAATGTTACCTAATATCTTGACAAAAACATGCCAAAATATATACTCTAAAGGAGTTATATTATGAGAAAAATAAATGGGATAAAAAGTGAAAATGATATGAACCTGGATGTGAATAAAAATAATTCCATATAATGGAAAGGTAAGGAAGGATGAACGACAATGAAGAGGGAAGGTGTTGATCGAAGGTTGGCAAAGGCGGTTTAGATTAATATATTGTTTGTACTGACAATGACATGCATGGTATGTTAAAGTGATGTGTATGTGATCCTAATAAAACAAAGGTGAATGATTGTGAATCCTTAGATTTGTTTGGTGTTTTGTTGGGTGTCAAAGCTGACGAACAACGATGGATATGTGAAACGAGGTGGTAGTTCTTTTATGGTGGTGACATATGGGTTGTTAGTTATTCTATGGTGAAATAATAATGAAAGACACAACAATGTGGTGACTCAATAACACTTGAAGCTTGAATATCTTCTTTGTATTCTTCACTTGCTAGAAAGTGAAAATGATTGGATGGTTACAAAGCAAGTGTGATATGTTGTTGAGGAGATAATTTCATTAGTTTAAGAGTTTGCATGTGAGGACCACCATGTATTAGTGACATGATTTATTGTGTAGTGATAGACTATGAGTATAATGGTTGTTAGGATTGTTTTTGAGAGTGAGACGCATTTCATTATAAAATTCACTTGACTTTTGACAACATAGGCAAAGATGCTTGTGAGTGTCGAGATCCAAGTATGACTCGTTGATCTATAAAGAGACCCCAAGTTGGGCATAGGTTTATGTATTGTGGAAGGTTTGTGGAAGAAGTTTGAGAGAAAGCCATGAATAAGTAAATGAAGAGGATGAAGAGCTTCTCATAACAAAATGTGGTGGATAAGTTTGAGTATAGGTTAGCATTTTATCCTATGGTTTTAAGGAATGCTTATGAAAAATGGTGAAGATTAGCTGAAAATGTAGAAAAAGTGGTTAAAGAAAAAAAGAAAAGAAAATAGTGAAATTCGTTAGATTCGGTTGACGGTCCCTTTAAATACTCGACGGTCCCGTATATATAAGGGTACCGTTCCATCATTAAGAGGATTGTCGCTTGTTTCAGACGAAATTTACTGTTCCTTTTATTGTCTAGTGGAAAGTCACTTATTAGTTTATGGTTATAAAAAAACTAATCATCACAATAAAGAGTGAAAACTAGTTATAGAATCTGTGTATGATCGACATACTGGTTATAGGTTCTTTAGGTATCTTTTACTAAAGTGTAGCTATATGGTTTGAGTGTGACAAAGGATGATAATATTGTGAAATTTAATGTGAGAGTTGAAGGTTCTAGTGACGAGGCTAATGCTTAAAAGAATGATGTGTTCTTTTCTTGAGGATGTATTGATACTAAACAGTGATGTTAGGGTAAAAGAATAGAAAATTGAGAGGCCAAAAAAAAATACTACCTTAAACTTGCCAACACAGTTATCAAGTATATAGTTTATTAACTAGACTAAGTCTACTATGTAGCCAATAAAGCCTTTTAGCAATTGTAGTGTTTGTGAACGAGTTGTATTTGTTGCGTTTTTTGTGTTGGAGTTAAGAAGTGAGTGTTCTTGTAGTAGTTTTTAGTGAATAGAATAATGATTTGTGAGTTTTTGGGAGTTTGAAAGTGTTTGGTAAAATATTATATGTGAATGAGTGTTTTCCTTCCCACTTAATCCATGCTCATCCGAATATAAAGTGTGGAATAATAAAAATAAATAAATAAGAAAACAAACGAAGACGGAAGCGATGAGCTTAACAATGTCAAGACGGATGGTGGTTAGCATACGACGAACTTTATTCATGAAGTTATGTAGCTCTTCTCGAGCATTGCGAATTTTCATAAAACAATGACACAATGAGGTATGACGTTGTCTTAAAGGTGGTAGCGGAAATGGTGGACGAAAGATTTTAGCCATCTGTATAGTGGTAGAGGCGTGATTGATGGTTTTGTGAAATGAGTTAGATATGAAAAATGAGTAACATACTCGTTTATAGTTGAGACACGGATCCTTAAAATAGGAGACGGTTGATATAGTAACAAATGAGTGGATACTAGTTATTGTGAGGAATTTTTGAGTATTTGACCGTTATCGGTGAGTGACGGAAAGTGTATTACGTGAAGAAGAGAATCAAGTCAATGAACAAGATAAAGATCAAAGTGACCTGAACTAAAATCCTTAGGGATTAAGACAATTATGCATGAGTACTCGATAATTTCTAGTGACACGAGGTAATGACCTAAACGCAAAAGATATGAGTGAGAATGTAGATGAGTGAGACTCGATTTGGAATCTATTTATAAATCCAAGTTGATATTTTATGATGTTGAATCCAAAACGGAGGCTTGGAATACTTAGGGCGAAAGATGGAGTTTTTAGGATGAGCATCTTATTGATGTTGAAGAATCACTACACGCCGGTAGGTGATCACGATTGCCCGTAGGACGATTTTTGAGGAAAAGGTGGAAGTGTGCTAAAAGGACCTTATTTTTCTTTATTATTGAAAGGAGACTCAAGAGACCAATCTTTTGTATGGGCACAGTGTCCGTAAAGGGTCACATCATAAACATGCTTACTTTAAATGCAAACGACATGTAAAACAAGTTAACATTTAGCATTTAAGAGCATGTACGATTTAGATAAACATAGAGATATTATATCAGAAATGCTTAAACAAAGATAAAACCTTTATAATAAACATGCATTCAACAATTAATCAAATAATCATGATAGCATGAAGACATATACTCATATCACATAAGAACACATTATCATTTAGAAATCTCAAAAACACATATGAGAGGTGCAAGTAGTCTAGATTTACTAAAAAGAGTTCTAATTACTACTTGTTTATTATGCAATTATAATAAGATACAAGGTTCATCAATGTAGACTAATGAAGTGTAGCAAAGATGAAATTTGCATTGTCCGCTAATACTTTGCCTAATATGACTCAACTAGCATGTTTTTATTCCGGTTCACATACTACTAATCAAGATATGAAGAATACTAGGTTTGAACGAGAGAGCGAGAAAGATGTTGTAAGTTTAACAAGATTGAGTCGTCTAGGACCTAGTAGTATGCTTAAGAGTGACAATGTAGAAAGTGCTATACTAAGAACGTTCTAAGAATGCACCTTTTCATATCTTTTATGAAGGTAATATAATTAATGTTACTTACCTCAATAGATCTTGTGAATGTTCTATTTGTGGAAATGATGATGCACTAAAGGTTAGTTACGTATATGTATTAACAAAACTACACATATAGTAAGTTTTAATAAAAATGATTGTTCGAAATGTTAACATTGATAATCTTACTAATGAAGCACGTATTTGAACGTTTGATATAATGATTGAATTTCACTTATTTATCTATTGACACATGTTGTAGTGAGTTATTTTTCAATTCTAATAACCTATATTTTGTAAATCATGTGTAGCGTACTTTCTTGTAACACAACCATTCCTGTAATAAAGAAAATAAAATGCAAAGAATATATATTGTCCTTTATAAACATTTTAATAAGAGAGTTTAATTAATGCATGATTTTTTAGGCATAATGTTATCTTAAACATCATGTTCTCCTAAACAAAATGAGTATTTGAAATATATGTTATGATAATTTCAACATGTGCTCATTTATGCAAGATATTTTTAGTAAGTGTTTATGACATGCATGAATATCAATAACGTATTGTTTATGACACTCAACTTACTAAGTGTATGTGATTTACGACATTACTTATGCTTGGTAATGGTGAGAAGAAGTATTATGCTCATAATGTTATTTTGAGCTTTGAGTCGTGCTTTTGAGTTGTATGAGCAAAGTTACATATGTTGTGCATTTGCTCGTGTTTGGTTTTTCGGTAATGACAAATTTACCAAGTGCATTGCATGGTAAATTACTTGAATATTTTGGACAAAACATCAAAGTCGTCAATCCTACTTTGACGTATATTTTAATCATGTTATTCTAACATTAGAAACACATATATTGGACAAGTAGACTCAATATAACATCATTATCACAAGTGTGAGTTATGAACCGAAGCATATTTTTTTCGTCTTGGAAATGGACGACATTATTTTTATATCAATCTAGTGTGATTGAGTATGTAAAGTCAAAATAATATCCTTTGTTATGATTTTGATGTAATCTTGAGACAAATCAAATAATGAATCCGATTTCATATCTAAACTCAAAAACTTAACAATTAGATTCGAAAATGTTATCAACCATAATTTGAATAATGAGTCGATATATATCCGAAACCTTTCTTGACCTTCACAAACACTCTTTTAAAAGAAAACAAATAAAGATTTTCCTAAAATGTTCCATTAAGCCTAGGATTAGTCTTAAGTGTGAGATCATTTAAAATGATGAGTTAATTTGCTTCTTTAAGATTGACATCTTTTTGTATGTGAGAAAGAAGTTATTTGTTATCATGCACAATACGCATAGTTTTTGACATTTAAAGAGTATAAAATTTATCTTAGTGATTTTTTAAGCATTACTGTTATCACGATTCACCCTTATAACACAAGATCCGGAGGCTTGGTAAAATGGAAAAGAGAAGTATCCATATTATTAGAGAGAAAAAGATATGATATGGAAAGATATATGTGTTAGAGAGAGAACACACACTTACACACTTTACAAATGTGAGCTTCACCCCTCCATGGAAGTATGGAGGGGGTATTTATAGTCCTAGTGACACACAACTATCGTAGCTTGTCATTATTAGTCCCTATGTGTCACGCTATAAATAAACTAATGTAATTCCGTGTTTGTCACCATATTTTAAGGCTAACAATCTTCCCCCAATATGTGGACATATACGGAATTACTTACAATTCTCCTAACAAGTACAAATACAATTAAATATGACATGATTTGAAACCTTGTTGTAACTTGATTAATGAACCTTAAGTGTTGAATATTTTGTATTGACATATTTTAACACTTGAACTAGTGACACGATGATTGTGCAAGACAATATTTTTAATAAATTTGACAAACTTACTTAGTTCTCAATCATAAGTGAGTTATTATGCTTAATAAGATTTACAAGATGTTGATATAACATTTGTAAACAAAGTTATCTATGCCTATATGCAATTCAAGAGCAATGTCATAAGTTAATGCAAAAAGTCTAGCATAAGTCCCATTAATGCACAATCATGAAAATTAATAACGAGTAAATAACGTACATGGTATAGTTAAACTTATGTTATTAGTTGTAAAAATCTCAATCTACAAATTGCAATGATCACTTAATAATATTTAGTAACAGTATTAAGACACAAGGAAACACACATAATTATTTAGCATAACGCACAAAGATATTTGTCGACGTTTTGTGTATTAGATACAAAACATGCTGAGTTTGATGAATCTAATGCAAATGTTTTAGAAAGATTCTATACTTTAGCTGGAAATCCTGTCAAGGAGGTTCTTCTTAAATTGAATATACCTGATCACAGGTCGATCCTCACGGATTCAAAGGTTACTCTAACCAACCACGGGGGAATGACAAAGCCATATTCGTCCCCCCGCTTTATTGCTAACTGTCTTAATGCAGGATACTTAAAGATAGACATGGAGGTACCTGGTTCCAGCTGACTCACAGATTCATAGCCACATGCTCATACCCGAACGACAAACATAAAGACATCATGAAAGCTAAAGCACATGTTTCAAGACTTCCGGTACTCTGATACCGTACGTTTTTTTTAAGTGACGAAGTATTAAAGCCAAAGAATTTCAAAGAAGTTTCCGTCACTCTGATACCGAACGTCTTTCTCGAAGTGACGAAGTGTTAAAGTTTCAAGAAAGATGCAGCATTAAAGTTTCATTAAAGCTTAATAAGCTAGTGATGTATGCTTAAACACACATCATTTTAGCCCTAAAAAAACACTATAAAACGGACTAATAACCATAAATATGTGTAATTATAGTGCAAATATGTTTGGTTTGTGTTATTATGTCTTACAGGTACAAAGGATTGAAAACAAAGCAAAAATAGTGATTTTCGGGTGAGTTTCGACGACATTTTCACGTTTATCGAGATTCAAACAAAGCCGTTAAAATTCTTCGAGCACTCCATTGGAAAGAGCACGAAATTACGATTCCAACGGTACCTTCCTTGCTATTTGAACCTTTGTATTTGAGCCGGTCCAAACCCTTATTGACCCTTTATTAATTCTAACCCGGTCCACAACAATAAGACCATAAATAGAATATATTTCTATTAGTATTATGATGGTTGAGCCCAACGCAGATGGAACTTGAGGATCCCTTGAGTGTTTGCTCGGGACATCCCGGGTGCGATCTAGGTTGTGGCTTGGGTTGTGATAATATTATCCATGCCACGTGGCACCACTAAGGTGGTGACACGTGGCGACCCGACCCGAATCAAGACCCGACCCAAATCCAGACCCGACCCGACCTGATCTAGACCCGGTCAGCGTTGACCAGTTTATCGATCAACGGTCAATGTTGACCGTTAATTGTCACGTGCACTTGCTGACATGGCTGATGACGTGGCTGCCACACTAGCAATGACGTGGCAAGTGGGACCCACTCTGGCCACGTGGCGGCGGCTGTCCAATGACAGCCTACCACGTGGCAGTCTGACATGATTACTGTGCAGGTGGCGGTGGTCAGTCCGAGGTGGCAGTACGAGGTTCAGGCAATGATTAGGTACGAGGTATGGAGCCAATCAGGAGGTGACACGCGTCCAAAACGCGTCAGAGCCAATGATTAGGTACGAGGTTGGGTAACGAGCCAATGATGGGTTCTGTGGAAATCGTAGAGGGGGGTGAATACGTTTCCATTTAAAAATTTAAAATGTTTCGTATCAAATTGCTGATCAAGTTAGACGCAATGTGAAAAGTGTATAGACAACATTTATATTCACTATAGCATACTCATAATATTAACTTATATCTATGGCACAATTATCACCCAAACAATATAAGCAACCATTTACACACATATAGATATGATGCAAGTATAAATGTAAAGCGATAGCGTAAATAAAAATGTAAAGCGAAAGGTAAAAGGAAATGCAAACCGGATCCGATGATTTATAGTGGTTCGGTCACGAAGCACCTCTTCGCCCTGCTCCAATCCCCGAGTACCCAACTCGAGAGTTACTTCACTAGTCAACAAGCTCCCTTTAGGCGGAGAAAACCGTACACGACTAAGCTTACACCAATTTCCGACACTAAGCCAAATGTCGAGTTCTAATCATAGCTAGAACCAATCTATCACGACACAACACACCAATTTATGACAATTCACAACTTGGCTTCACCACATGACTTCTTCTTCACTACACGACTTCACTTAGACACTACTACGATCACACCAATCTAACACAACTTACTAAGATCACCCCGATCTAACTATATTTCTTATGATCACCACGATCTAACAACTATACACACCATGATCTAACTATTACACAAGTTTGGAATACATGGACTCGATCTATACATTGTGAATGTAAGACATGTCACGAATGCACTAACTAAACTACATAACTTCGTATCTTGATGATAACGAGAGTTCTTCTCTTGCACTTGGAGGAGTAAGCTTGAATCACTTGGAAACAAATGCTTATGATTACATGATCAAAGGTTTTTAGAATAAGTGTGAGATGTATAAACTGATTTGGGACAGAAAGAAAAGGTGCAAAAGGTTGGAAAATCAGTGGGGAATAGTCCAGTATTTATAGGGAAACTGGGAGAATCTTTTTGTCTGGGCGGTCCCCTTAAATAGGGCCCGGTCCCCTTAATAATTAAGGGGCCCGCCCTTTATAATTAAGTGGGCCGCTGTTAGGAACACGAAAGTGTCGGTCACTTCCATAGATAACAATCGTTAGCTCGTTATGTAATTTTTGGAAACTTACATAGGTAGTTAGACCAAGGCCCATAGATAAGCCCATCAAGCCAAGGCCCATCCACCCCTTGTAAGTATATAAACACCTCTCCATGCGTTGGAGAGGTTGGTTGGTTGGTTGTATGTTTCATTTTCACTTAATGCATTTCATGTTCTTTACATTCTCTCACTAGAAAATACATCCTTCCTTACTACTTTCTCTCTCTAGTTCTTGCTGTTAAAGATTACTAATACTCTTCAATTGGTATCAAGAGCCATGGAGTGGTGTGTTTAGATTTTGTGTTTATCTTTTGGTTCGTTTGTTTTCTCGCAAAAATCGTCCTTTATTTCTTATTTTTTCTTTGATTTCAAAGCTATTGTGTACACTAAAGGATTATTTACCTTGGTAAATCTGATCTAGTATCTTTGAGATATAGGTGTACAAGCTTAGAATCAAGAAAAACATCACTTTTGTTACTTTTTGTGTTTGAAAACTTTATAAAGAGCAAAATCTTGATTTTAAAATTTTCGGCTTAAAAACCTTAAAGTTTTCATTTTTCTTGTTCCTATAGGTTTAGTAACACTAGTTGTACAAGAATTTTTGCAAAACAACCATCAAAAAGGTGTCTTTTTGTGTTTTAAATTTTTTGTGTTTCGTCACTGTTGGAACCGAACAACCCAAACCGAACAACCCGTGTCAAACAACCCAAACCGAACAACCCTTGTCGAACAACCCAGACCGAATCAACTCAATTTTCATTATTATACGGTTTATTTCTTTGACTAAATAATCCGTGATACATTAAACTTGTTTTTCCCGTTTTGTCAAGAATTGTAAAAATCCGATATGTTTTAAGAAATTAACAACTTTGTTAATTGTCAACTTAATCAAATCATAATTTCTTTCTTCAC
This sequence comes from Tanacetum coccineum, assembly GCA_026074375.1. Classification (NCBI taxonomy): domain Eukaryota; kingdom Viridiplantae; phylum Streptophyta; class Magnoliopsida; order Asterales; family Asteraceae; genus Tanacetum; species Tanacetum coccineum. Next base: position 2,639 of record BQNB010015138.1, on the reverse strand, counting down.
CTTCTGATCAACAAGTAATCTTTTAACATACTAATTTCTCATTGATGGACTCTGGATGACAAAGCAATTCTTTGGGTGCGGACAATCGTCACCTATGTTGGAAAGTGATTGGTATGATCTTGGAATAGCAGAATGGAGCTGTACATGATGAATTAGACAAACATGGAAGAATGATTCTTGAATACGTTGAAACCTGGCCTTCAATTGAGGAAAATGGAGTGACAAGACCAAATAAATATTCTGAGTTATCTGCTACGGAAGTAATTCAAGCTGATTGTGATATCAAGGCAACAAATATCATTCTCCAAGGACTACCACCTGAGGTCTATGCAATGGTTAGCAATCATAAAGTTGCCAAGGAACTTTAGGAGAGAATTCAACTTCTCATGCAAGGAACTTCATTGACAAAACAAGAAAAAGAGTGTAAGCTTTATGATGAATTCGATAAGTTTGCTTATAAGAAGGGGGAAACACTACGCGATTTTTTTACTTGGGATTTTCACTGCTACTCAATGACATGAACATCTACAATATGAATCTGGAACAATTTCAAGTGAACACCAAGTTTTTGAATACTCTTCCTCCTGTGTGGAGAAAATTTGTAACAGATGTCAAACTGGTTCGAGATTTGCACACAACTAACATTGATCAGCTTCATGCTTACTTGGGACAACATGAATTTCATGCAAATGAGGTTCGTTTAATGCATGAACGCAACTCAGATCTGCTTGCTTTGGTTGCAACCCATCAGATGACCCAGTCTCCTTATCAAACTCATCAAAACTCATACCAAAACACTCAATTTCAACCACAAGTTTCACCATATCAGTCTCCATAGTATGGATCATCTTATGAGTCTCAACAATACTCAAACAATCAATCATCCACACCTCTTTCAAACACTTATCTATCCAATGATTATCAATCATCAGTTCATCACAACGTTTATTCTCCATCATCATCCATCCCTCAATTGGAATATGCTCCCTCAGTTAACTAACAACCTGAATTTTCCCAACCAGGCTCGGGTCTAATTGTTCCAGTGTTCCAGAGGGGCGATGATCCCATTGATGCTATCAATCATGTGATGTCATTCTTGACTGCTGTTGTCACTTCTCGCTATCCTACTACCAATAACCAGCTGAGGAATTCGTCAAACCCTAGGCAACAAGCTACTATTAATGATGGGAGAGTGACCTTACAACCAATTCAGGGGAGACAACCCTATTTTGCTGTGGGTACCACAAGGACCTACACTCCAGGAGCAAGTGGAAGCAATTCTGGGAAACAAAGGACTGTTACTTGTTACAACTGCAAAGGGGAAGGACACATGTCCAAACAGTGCACTAAACCAAAAAGGAAACAGGATGACTCATGGTTTAAGGATAAAGTGTTGCTGGTTCAAGCTCAGGCAAATGGTCAAATTCTACATGAGGAAGAGCTAGCATTTTTGGCAGATCCAGGAATTGCAGAAGGTCAAGCCACACAGACTGTTATTACTCACAATGCTGCTTATCAAGCTGATGATTTGGATGCATATGACTCTGATTGTGATGAACTCAACACTGCCAAAGTTGCTCTCATAGAGAATTTATCCCATTATGGTTCAATTGCTCTTGCTGAGGTACACAATCCTGATAATATGGATAACAATATGATAAATCAAGCTGTGCAGGTAATGCCGTCTTCTGAACAGTCGAATGTTGTGAATTGTTCAAAGACTGAGATAACCAGTGATAGCAATATCATTCCTTATTCTTAGTATGTGATTGAATCACAACATGCAACTGTTCAGAATTCTAACTCATCTGCACAACAAGATGCACTGATATTATCTGTGATTGAACAACTGAAAACATAAGTAGTTAATTGTACCAAGATGAATTTGGACAATAAAAGTGTCAATGATACTTTAATTGCTGAGCATGAAAGATATAAGGAACAAGTTGAAGTTTTGAAAGAAGGACAAAATGTTAATTTAAGGAGTAATGATAACGTTTTAGATTCATGTGCACAGTCTGTAGAGATTGATCGTCTTAAACAAACTCTTTCTGAACATTTAAAAGAAAAGGAATCTTTAATGCAAACAGTTATTCTTCTCAAAAATGATTTTACGAAAGAAGAATCTAGGAACATAGATAGAGAGATTGCCTTAGAAAAGAGAATCAAACAGTTAGATAATATTGTTTTTAACAGAGATCAATCTTCACAAACTGTTCACATGTTGACGAAACGTCAGTTTTTCTATGATCATACCACCAAACAAGCTCTAGGTTTTCAAACTCCTTTCTATCTGAAGAAAGCTCAGCAGTTGGAACCAAAGCTTTATGATGGTAATGTAATCAAGAATACGAGTGTGATATGTGAGAAATCACATATCCTTTTTATGCCAAAAATGACCCTAAAATGAACAAATTATGCAAATTATGCTTGTATATTGCTTGTTTTGTCATTTGTGATGTGTAGGTACGGATATTGCAAAAATCACAAGAAAACGGTCAAAACCGGACAAACACGAACACGAGAATGGAAAGAGTGCACAAGAGCCGGGAGTTTGATAGCAAAAAGGTCAACAAAGTCAACCTTGGTCAACCATTGGTCAACTCACAAAAGACAAAAACCCTCAAAATACCCAAATG
>BQNB010015137.1:57102-73782 GCA_026074375.1 Tanacetum coccineum | reverse complement strand
CTCTCAAGACGTTGGAGTAAGTTTAAATGCGCATTCCACGATGGATGCGCAGCAGCGCATACGGTGCACGTTTAACAAATTAAGAGTTAAAACTTTTGACTTCTTGATATGGTATTAGCGGTACGCCGCATGTAATTGTAATGTCAACCCATACATGTAAACTTAGCATATTTCGCAGTCATGAACTTTGTAATGACTAGGTCCGCAACAATTTGACAAATAGCACATCACAAACAAGTCTTTCATGCAAAGGCAACTAATTGTGCACAAACATATTGTCCACTGTTATAACTAATATTGTGTGCATACAATCACACAAGCCACAATAACAAACGACCCATACTATGGGTCCAAAAGGATAGCTTTTACAACAGAACCATGAATTTGGTTGAACAAAAATTTGCTGACATACACAATTACGATAAGTTGGCACAAGGAAGAAAGACTAGATACTGTGACAACGACTTCGCTCTGAACTGCCAACTTGGTACGCAGCATTTCCAGCCTCCTCAAGCTTCCCCAGAAGTTCACTACCTTTCGGTGACATAGTCGCCACGCTAACTGGTACTCCATCAGAACGAGGGATGTGTGCAGCACCAACACCGCATAATATTGCCTTGCCCTTCACCCCCCCCCCCCTCTTCTTAGCAAGCCTTATGGCGTGGGCCTCTAACAACTCCTTCAACGGGATCTCCTTCTCAAGTGCAAAAGGATTAAGGATGTCACGAGGACTGGCAAAGAAGAACACGGTAAACATTTGAAGACTATCTTGAATTTGCTATGGAGCAAAAAGTTGTACGCCAAGTTTTCGAAGTGTGATTTCTGGCTTGATTCCGTGCAATTCCTTGGCCATGTGATAGATAGTAATGGAGTTCATGTTGACCCTGCGAAGATTAAAGCCATTAAAAATTAGGCTGCACCGACTACACCAACGGAAGTGCGACAATTTTTAGGTTTGGCAGGCTATTATCGAAGGTTTATTAAGGAGTTTTCTCTAATATCCAGACCATTAACTAAGCTCGCTCAAAAAAATAAGCTGTATGTGTGGGGCGACGATGAAGAGGAGGCATTTCAAACATTGAAGCTGAAATTATGTAGTGCGCCAATACTATCGCTACCTGAAGGAAGCGAAGACTTTGTAGTGTATTGTGATACGTCTCTTAAAGGATTTGGGGCTATGTTGATGCAGCGAGAAAAAGTGATTGCGTACGCCTCTAGGCAACTTAGAAAGAATGAAGAAAATTATACGACCCATGACTTGGAGTTGGGAGCGGTGGTTTTTGCTCTTCGATTATAGAGACATTATTTGTACGGCACTAAATGTACGGTATACACCGATCACTAAAGCCTACAATATATTTTGGACCAGAAAGAGCTAAATATGAGGCAGCGTAGATGGATCGAACTTCTGAGTGATTACGATTGTGTTATTCGTTATCACCCGGGAAAGGCGAATGTTGTCGCTGATGCGTTGAGCAGAAAGGATAAGGAGCCGATTCGAGTGCGTGCTTTAGTGGTGACGGTACATAATAATTTACCCAGACAAATTCGAAATGCACAAGTTGAAGCGTGCAAAAAGGAAAATATTGGTGCCGAAGGATTCCGTGGCGAAGGGGAACCGTTTGAAGTTAGATCCGATGGTACGAAATGTCTGAAGGGACGAGTATGGTTACCATTATTTGGAGGATTGAGAGACCTAATCATGTTGAAATCTCATAAATCAAAATATTCCATTCACCCTGGATCGGATAAAATGTACCATGATTTGAGAAAGTTATACTGGTGGCAGAATATGAAAGCTGATATTGGGACATATGTCAGTAAGTGCTTGACATGTGCTAAAGTCAAAGCTAAACACCAAAAGCCGTCGGGATTACTTCAGCAACCGGAAATCCCTATTTGGAAATGGGAGAGAATTACGATGGATTTCATTACAAAGCTTCCAAGAACACCATCTGGATATGATTCAATTTGGGTCATTGTTGACAGATTAACTAAATCTGCTCACTTTATTCCGATGAATGAGAAGTATAAAATGGAGAAGCTCACCAGATTGTATTTGAAGGAGATTGTTTGTAGGCACGGGGTGCCTGTGTTGATTATTTCAGACAGAGATCCTCGTTTCGCGTCAAGGTTTTGGAGATCTCTTCAAAAATCTTTGGGGACAAATTTGGATATGAGCACTGCTTACCATCTTGAAACTGATGGTCAGAGTGAAAGGACGATACAAACATTAGAAGATGTGTTGCGTGCTTGCGTGATTGACTTTGGTAGTGGCGGGGATAAGCACTTACCTTTGGCTGAATTTTCATACAATAATAGTTATCACGCTAGTATCAAAGCCGCACCTTTTGAAGCTCTATATGGAAGGAAGTGTAGATCACCAGTATGTTGGAGTGAGGTTGGAGATGCCCAACTCACGGGACCAGAATTGATTCGTGAAACGACAGAGATGATTGTGCAAATCAAGAACCGGTTATTAGCTGCTCGTAGCAGACAGAAAAGTTACGCGGATGTGAGACGTAAACCTTTGGAGTTCGAGGTGGGTGACAAAGTTATGCTGAAAGTATCACCGTGGAAAGGTGTTGTTCGATTTGGAAAACGTGGGAAATTAAGTCCCCGTTATATTGGACCATTCAAGATTTTATCAAGAATAGGTCCGGTGGCATATAAACTGGAATTACCCCAAGAACTTCAAGGAATACATAATACGTTCCATGTTTCGAACTTAAAGAAATGCCTATCAGATGAAGACCTAATCATTCCATTTGATGAAATAAGGATCGACGAGAAATTACACTTTATTGAAGAACCAATTGAAATTGTGGATAAAGAGGAGAAACAACTCAAGCAAAGTCGAATCCCGATAGTCAAAGTTCGATGGAACTCAAAGCGTGGACCGGAATACACTTGGGAAAGAGAAGACCAAATGTGGAAGAAGTACCCACATCTTTTTGACTTTAACAAGAAAGGGGCAAGAAAATGAATCGATCTTCGAGGACGAAGATCCCTTTTTAGGAAGGAAGACTGTGACAATCCGTCAATTTCAGGTCGTTATTTTATTCTCGAGTATTAATTATAATTTTCATTTTTATGTTAAAGTATGAACTCACGATTAAACGGGAAGAAATTAGGGCTGACGATTGTAATTTACGTAACGTCAACGAAGAACCGGAGAATCCTACGTTAGGCATCGACGTTTATATTTTTAAAATGCCGTAGAAATATTTTTATTTCATTCGTTTTTATTTTTCGTATTGCGTGCATTTTCTTTTCGTACCCTACGAAAAATTATTAAGAACAATGTTTATAATTATTGTTCGACTAGTACCGTACGTGAATTAAAATTTTCAGAGAAGTATCACAATTTTCGTAGAACTATTTTTAACTTGTTCGTTTTTACTTCGTGGTTTCGCCTTAACTCTCGTTTTATTTTACGTTTGTACCCGTTAGCCTCAAAACTACCTACCTATCTTAAAATTTATACACTAAACACTAAGATTTATAAAATTAAAACACAAAAATTACTTGCACCACATCCTTGGTGGTGTGGCATCATATGGATGAAAGGCAAGACACTTGTCTTAACCTTTCATCCTAGCCTTGCATGCAAGCCTTGATACAAAACCATCAAACCCACTCATTTCATCCCATTGTTTACAAAAAAAAACTACACACACTCTTCCTTGCCCTTGTTCATGCCGTACACCATCATCACCATAACACCCATTTCATACAAAATTTCCAAGATCAAAAATCACTACACTAGCTAAGAAGATACCTTAAGCATAACCCTATACTTTGAAGATGAATTAAAGGTGTTGAAAGAAGGTTTCCATACACTTTAGGGGCTGAGTAAATTCAAGAGATCATAGGGTCAATGCATGGAGAAATAATGATGATCTAGGGGTATTGGGTTAATATTCAAAGCTTGGTGTAAAGAGGTCCTTTTGTTTTGAGTGATATTCATCACTTACATCATTTTGTGGGTATACATCTTTACTTATTTTTGTGATTCTTGTATTTTCTTGTAATTTACTTATAAATGTAATTGTAAATGTGATGAATATGATGATCAAGAGTTTATTGGGGTTTTGTGTGTATTAGATTAGGTTAAAAATGGGTAAAACTAACTAAAAACTTGGTGGAAATCACTAGAAAAATTGGGACAGAATTGAACAGAAAGTTTGACACTTTTGTGTATGATAAATAATTGATTTGACTTATCTAAGTTGTGGACAAATGTTTTAGGAGCTAGTAGCAATTTGAATCAACTCTTGAAAGTAAAAATTGAGTGAGATATGCAAGTTTTACTAAAAACTAGACAATCTGACCTTGCTGTCTTACTTGGATAAAAAGTGCTAGCTACGTATTAATTGGACTAAAACTAGAATGAAGTATGAAAATGTAGCTAAATATATGAAGAACTATAATCAATTGGATGGTTCCTCAGATCATTATAGTTTGAAAATGGTGTTAAAAATGGTAAAAGTAAGTTTTCAGCCAATTATTGTAAATTGACTTTTGTATGAAAAAGTGACATTAAGTATATAATAACTCAAAATGGAGTATAGAGATAACTTATAATTTATAAAGTACACTTAAATATGAAACTAGAGATGTAAATATTATAAGTACATTATTTATGGTTAAAGAGATATGACTATTTTCATAAATACAAACCTATATAAAACTTTTACGTCTATATCCGTTACCAAAAGTTGTAAAAGGCGTTTTTGCGACGATATACCCGAGGTGGTAGGAACCCACTTTTGGGAGTCTTTTTATATAATTAACCTACTGACCTTAATCTTTATATACAACATCGGAAACGAAAAATTTATACAAATTACATCATAAAACTTAGAATAGGCCATAAAACTTAAATGGGACACTAGACCAAAAACAATAATTATATTTAAAAGAATATTGGGCTTAGCATTGGGCCCATCCCAGCTTTGGGCTTAATATTTGGACTAAGGTCTGTCATGGACATTAAAAATGAACTAAATTAATAATGGGCTTTTAATTGGGCCTATTGGGATTTTTGACCAATTATGATAAAACTAGTGTAATTTAACAAGTAATAAAAAATAGTAAAAATGTCATACTTTAAAATTCTTAGAAAACTTAAGTGTGATTTATCCTTACCCAATTATACATTGATAATCATAACTTTTTATTCATACTTGTCTATTTTGGAGTCGTTATTAATTTTTACCGACATAAAACCTAAAACCCATACATGTTGTATAGGTTCCGAGTGATTACGCGCCGACGACCGAGTTCGTTTATCGCCGATCTATTTTCTTCCGACATTATCAAGTGAGTTCATAGCCTCGCATTTTTATATTTTTTTTAATTGTTTTAGAAACCCGCGAGGGAGATAACATGCTTGTTTTTAAATGAACACAAGGGACCGAATGTATGCATAGTAGATTTGATTATTATAAGTTAGCTTTAACTCGCTAAATATAAAGTCCCTCGGAAATATTTGAATTTGTTAATTGCCGGGAATACGGCATACGCTTATACATGAAATAGTACTATTTGGAGATTACCACCTCCGATCCGTGACGACTAGCTATCGTCTTGTGTTGGGAACATAACACCACGGATGCATTGTATAGAGAATAAGAGACACTCATAGCGAGGGTGTATAGTGGGCAAAAATTTATTGAATATATGGTAAGGTTCGATGTCATGAGGCTTATAATAATCCCCCTATAGCGATGTCTGATCCACATCGTTATACCCTGATGATTTTGAAAAACGATACTTGTGTTCGGAAAATTTTATTGTTTATACATATATAAACTCTATGAATTCACTCAACATTTTTGTTGACTTTTAGCATGTTTTATCTCAGGTCCTTGAAGGTAATTCGGATTGGTGAAGACTTGAAGGCCCGCTAATTAATTATTCATTCGAAAACGTTTTGTAAAATATTGTATGATGTTGTGAAACTTAATTTGGGACCGTGATGTGAACTTTTTATTATTCGAATGAATGAAATTTTCCTGAAACGTCTCTTTTCGAGTCGTTTTCTGTGATTTGAGTTATTGTGCTAATAAGTAACACCATTGGACCCTTCCGCTGACCGAACTGAATTGAGGGTGTTACAGCTATCGTCATCGCTATCGTCATCGCTATCGTCATCGCTATCGTGATCGCTATCGTCATCGCTATCGTGATCGCTATCGTGATCGCTATCGTGATCGCTATCGTCATCGCTATCGTGATCGCTATCGTCATCGCTATCGTGATCGCTATCGTCATCGCTATCGTGATCGCTATCGTCATCGCTATCGTGATCGCTATCGTCATCGCTATCGTGATCGCTATTGTCATCGCTATCGGGATCGCTATCGTCATCGCTATCGGGATCGCTATCGTCATCGCTATCGGGATCGCTATCGTCATCGCTATCGAGATCGCTATCGGGATCGCTATCGTCATCGCTATCGGGATCGCTATCGTCATCGCTATCGAGATCACTATCGTTATCGTCATCGCATTCGTTATCGCTATCGTGATCGTTATCGCTATCGTTATCGCTATCATTATCGTTATCGTTATCGCTATCGTGATCGCTATCGTGATCGTTATCGTGATCGCTATCGTGATCGTTATCACTATCGTTATCGCTATCGTGATGGCTATCGTTATCACTATCATGATCGCGATCGTTATCGCTATCGTGATCGCGATCGTGATCGCTATCGTGATCGCTATAGTTATCGTTATCATTATCGTTATCGCTATCGTGATCGCTATCGTGATCGTTATCGCTATCGTTATCGCTATCGTTATCGCTATCATTATCGCGATCGTTATCGCTATCGTGATCGCGATCGTGATCGCTATCGTGATCGCGATCGTTATCGTCATCGCATTCGTGATTGGGATCGCTATCGTGATCGCTATTGTGATCGCGATCGTTATCGTTATCGCTATCGTGATCGCTATCGTCATCGCTATCGTGATCGCTATCGTCATCGCTATCGTGATCGCTATCGGGATTGCTATCGTCATCGCTATCACTATTGTGATCGCTATTGGGATCGCTATCGTCATCGCTATCATAATCGCTATCGTCATCGCTATCGTGATCGCTATCATCATCGCTATCTTGATCGCTATCGTCATCGCTATCGTGATCGCTATCGTCATCGCTATCGTCATCGCTATCATGATCGCTATCGTCATCGCTATCGTGATCGCTATCATCATCGCTATCGTGATCGCTATCGTCATCGCTATCGTGATCGCTATCGTCATCGCTATCGGGATCGCTATAGTCATCACTATCGGGATCGCTATCGGGATCGCTATCGTCATCGCTATCATCATCGCTATCGTGATCGCTATCATCATCGCTATCGTGATCGCTATCGTCATCGCTATCGTGATCGCTATCGTCATCGCTATCGTGATCGCTATCGTCATCGCTATCGGGATCGCTATCGTCATCGCTATCGTGATCGCTATCGTCATCGCTATCATGATCGCAATTGTCTTCGCTATCGTCATTGCTATCGGGATCGCTATCGTCATCGCTATAGTGATCCCTATCGTCATCGCTATCGTCATCGCTATCGTGATCGCTATCGTCATCGCTATCGGGATCGCTATCGTCATCGCTATCGGGATCGCTATCGTCATTGCTATCGGGATCGCTATCGTCATCGCTATCGGGATCGCTATCGTCATCGCTATCGGGATCGCTATCGTCATCGCTAACGGGATCGCTATCGTCATCGCTATCGGGATCGCTATTGTCATCGCTATCGGGATCGCTATCGTCATCGCTATCGGGATCGCAATCGTCATCGCTATCGTCATCGCTATCGGGATCGCTATCGTCATCCCTATCGGGATCGCGATCGTTATCGCAATCGTGATCGCGATCATTATCGTCATCACTATCGTTATCGCTATCGTGATCGCGATCGTTATCGCTATCGTGATCGCGATCGTTATCGCTATCGTGATCGCGATCATTATCGTCATCACTATCGTGATCGCGATTGCTATCGTGATCGCGATCGTTATCGTCATCGCTATCGTGATCGCTATCGTGATCGCTATCGTTATCGCTATCATTATCGCTATCGTGATAGCTATCGTTATCGCTATCGTGATCGCTATCGTTATCGCTATCGTTATCGCTATCGTGATCGCTATCGTTATCGCTATCGTGATCGCTATCTTCATCGCTATCGGGATCGCTATCGTCATCGCTATCGGGATCGCTATCGTCATCGCTATCGGGATCGCTATCGTCATCGCTATCGGGATCGCTATCGTCATCGCTATCGGGATCGCTATCGTCATCGCTATCGGCATCGCTATCGTCATCGCTATCGGCATCGCTATCGTCATCGCTATCGGGATCGCTATCGTCATCGCTATCGGGATCGCTATCGTCATCGCTATCGGGATCGCTATCGTGATCGCTATCGTGATCGCTATCGTCATCGCTATCGTGATCGCTATCGTGATCGCGATCGTTATCGTCATCGCATTCTTGATTGCGATCGCTATCGTGATCGCTATTGTGATCGCGATCATTTTCGCGATCGTGATCGCTATTGTGATTACTATCGTGATCGCTATCGTTATCGCTATCGTCATCGCTATCGTGATAGCTATCATGATCGCTATCGTGATTGCTATCGTGATCGCTATCGTTATCGCTATTGTGATCGCTATCGTTATCGTGATCACTATCGTTATCGCTATCGTCATCGCTATCGTGATTGCTATCGTTATCGCTATCGTGATAGCTATCGTCATCGCTATCGTGATCGCTATCGGGATTGCTATCGTCATCGCTATCACTATTGTGATCGCTATTGGGATCGCTATCGTCATCGCTATCGTGATCGCTATCGTCATCGCTATCGTGATCGCTATCGTCATCGCTATCGTGATCGCTATCGTCATCGCTATCTTGATCGCTATCGTCATCGCTATCGTCATCGCTATCGTCATCGCTATCGTCATCGCTATCGTCATCGCTAACGGGATCGCTATCGTCATCGCTATCGGGATCGCTATCGTCATCGCTATCAGGATCGATATCGTCATCGCTATCGGGATCGCTATCGTCATCGCTATCGGGATCGCTATCGTCATCGCTATCGGGATCGCTATCGTCATCGCTATTGGGATCGCTATCGTCATCGCTATCGTCATCGCTATCGGGATCGCTATCGTCATCGCTATCGGGATCGCTATCGTGATCGCGTTCGGGATCTGCTATCGTCATAAGCTTAATCGGTGTGGATCGCTTCATCATCGCTATCCGGGGATCTGCTATCAGTATCGCTATCGGTAGATCCGCATTGTTCAACGCTTATCGGGGATCGCTATCGTCAGCGCTATCGGGATCGCTATCGTCATCGCTATCGGGATCGCTATCGTCATCGCTTATCGTGATTGCTATTCGTCTTCGCTTTCGTTGATCGCTTTATGTCATTCGCTTTCCGTTGCATCGCTATCGGTCCATCGCTTTATCAGTGATCGCTATCGTCATCGCTATCGGGATCGCTATCGTCATCGCTATCGGGATCGCTATCGTCATCCCTATCGGGATCGCGATCGTTATCGCAATCGTGATCGCGATCATTATCGTCATCACTATCGTTATCGCTATCGTGATCGCGATCGTTATCGCTATCGTGATCGCGATCGTTTATAGCTTATCGGTTGAGATCGCGATCATTATCGTTCAGCAACTATCATGATCGCGATTGCTATCGTGATCGCGATCGTTATCGTCATCGCTATCGTTGATGCTATCCGTGATCGCTTTATCGTTATCGCTATCTTTTTTGCTATCATTGCTAGCTATCATTATCGCTTATCGTTACGCTATCGTTATCGGCTTAAATTGTGTTTACGCTTTATGGTGATAGCTATCGTTGATCGGCTATGTAATCGTTTATCGTTCTCGCTATCGTGATCGTATCGTTATCGGCTATCTGTGATCGCGATCGTTTTCGTCATCGTGATCGCATAATCATTAACGTATCGTTATCGCGACGTTATCGTAATCGTGACGCTAATCATTTATCGCTTATCGTTATGGCTATCGCGATCGCTATCATTATCGCTATCGTGATCGCTATCGCTATCGCTTATCGTTATCTTGGATCCGGCGATCGCCATCCGCTATCGTGATTGCTTTCGCCATCGCTATCGTGTATCGCTTTCGGCCATCGCTATCGGGATCGATATGGCCATCGCTATCGTCGAGCGCTATCGGCCATCGCTATAGTCGATCGCTACTGGGGGGGGGATCGCTATCGTCAACCGCTATCGGGATCGCTATCGTCATCACTAACGGGATCGCTACATCGTTTCATCGCTATCTGGGATCGCTTATCGTCATGCTTATCGGGATCGCCTACCTCATCGCTCATACGGATCGCTGTTTGTCATCGCTATCGGGTTCGCTGTCGCCTTCGTATTCAGGGATCACTTTCGTCATCCTCTAGCGGGATCTCGCTTTCGTCATCGCTATCGAGATCGCTTATCAGTTCGCTATCGGGATTAGCTATCGACATCTGCTATCGTAGATCGCTATCGACTATCGCTATCTTGCATCGCTATATTGACGCTATCGGTCATCGCTATGGGATCGTATCGTCATCGCTTTCGGGATCGCTATCGTCATCGCTATCGGGATCGCTATCGTCATCGCTATCGGGAATCGCTATCGTCATCGCTTCGGGAATCGTATCATCATCGCTATCGGTGAGGGATCGCTTATCGTCATCGTATCGGATCGCTAATCGTCATCGGCTATCGGGATCGCTATCTCATCGCTATCGGGATCGCTGCCTCATCGCTGATTCATTCATCGGTATCGGGATCGTATCTCATCGCTATCGGGATCGCTATGTTATCGCAATTGTTCATCGATATCGGTTTATCGCTATACGTGATCGCTATATCGTTATCGCTATCGTGATCGCTATCGTCCTCGCTATCTTGATCGCTATAGGGATTGCTATCGTCATCGCTATCACTATTGTGATCGCTATTGGGATCGCTATCGTCATCGCTATCGTGATCGCTATCGTCATCGCTATCGTGTTGGCTATCGTCATCGCTATCTTGATCGCTATCGTCATCGCTATCGGGATCGCTATCGTCATCGCTACCATGGATCGCCTTTTGTCATCGGTGTCTGATCCGCTGTCATCATCGCTATCTTGATCCGCTATCGTCATCTCTATTCATCATCGCTATGTGATCGCTTATCGTTTATAGCTATCGTCATAGCTATCGTGATCGCTATCTCATAGCTATCGTGATCGCTCATCGTCATCGCTTATCGTAGATCGCTTTCGTGATCGCTATGTCTTAGCTATCGTTTTTCGTTTATCGTGATCGCTATCGTCATCGCTTTCGTGTGATTCGCTTTGTCATCGCTTACGTGATCGCTTTATCGTTATCGTGATCACTATCGATTATCGCAAATTCGTCATCGTATCTATCGCTATCTCGATCGCTATTCTTATCGTTATCGTGATCGCTATCTGTCCTGGCTATCGTGATCGCTTATAGGATTGTTGCTATCGTCATCGCTATCACTTGTGTGATCGTATTGGGATGCTATCGTCATCGCTATCGTGATCGCTATCGTCATCGCTATCGTGATGGTATTGTCATCTCGCTATCTTGATCTCTATCTGTCATCGCTATCGTGATCGCTATCGTCATCGCTATCGTGATTGCTATCGTCATCGCTATCTCATGATCGCTATTGTCATCGCTATCTTGATCGCTTGTTCATCAGCGCTTCTTGATCGCTATCGTCATCGCTATCGTTATTCTTCTATCCATCGGATCGCTATCGTATGCTTTCGTCATCAGCTATCGTCATAGCTATCGTGATCGCTTAGTCGTCATGGCTAGGTTGGTCGCTATCGTCACATCGCTACTCGTGATCGCTATTCGTCACATCGCTTTCGGGATCAGCTATCGTCATCGCTATCGGGGATTCGCTTATATTCATCGCGTATCGGGATCGCTATAGTCATCGCTTTATCGGGTATCACTATCGCTATCGTCATCTCTATCATCATCGCTATCGTGATCGCTATCGTCATAGCTATCGTCATAGCTATCGTGATCGCTATCGTCATAGCTATCGTGATCGCTATCGTCATCGCTATCGTGATCGCTATCGTGATCGCTATCGTCATAGCTATCGTTATCGTTATCGTGATCGCTATCGTCATCGCTTTCGTGATCGCTATCGTCATCGCTTTCGTGATCGCTATCGTGATCGCTATCGTCATCGCTATCGTGATCGCTATCGTCATCGCTATCGTCATCGCTATCGGGATCGCTATCGTCATCGCTATCATGATCGCTATCGTCATCGCTATCGTGATCGCTATCGTGATCGCGATCGTTATCGTCATCGCATTCTTGATTGCGATCGCTATCGTGATCGCTATTGTGATCGCGATCATTATCGCGATCGTGATCGCTATTGTGATCACTATCGTGATCGCTATCGTTATCGCTATCGTCATCGCTATCGTGATAGCTATCATGATCGCTATCGTGATTGCTATCGTGATCGCTATCGTTATCGCTATTGTGATCGCTATCGTTATCGTGATCACTATCGTTATCGCTATCGTCATCGCTATCGTGATTGCTATCGTTATCGCTATCGTCATCGCTATCGTGATTGCTATCGTTATCGCTATCGTGATAGCTATCGTCATCGCTATCGTGATCGCTATCGGGATTGCTATCGTCATCGCTATCACTATTGTGATCGCTATTGGGATCGCTATCGTCATCGCTATCGTTATCGTGATCACTATCGTTATCGCTATCGTCATCGCTATCGTGATTGCTATCGTTATCGCTATCGTGATAGCTATCGTCATCGCTATCGTGATCGCTATCGGGATTGCTATCGTCATCGCTATCACTATTGTGATCGCTATTGGGATCGCTATCGTCATCGCTATCGTGATCGCTATCGTCATCGCTATCGTGATC
Organism: Tanacetum coccineum; assembly: GCA_026074375.1. NCBI lineage: Eukaryota > Viridiplantae > Streptophyta > Magnoliopsida > Asterales > Asteraceae > Tanacetum > Tanacetum coccineum. The sequence goes on along the minus strand of BQNB010015137.1, from coordinate 60,744 downwards.
GCTATCGTCATCGCTATCTTGATCGCTATCGTCATCGCTATCGTCATCGCTATCGTCATCGCTATCGTTATAACACCCTGTGTTTTCAAGTCTTTGACGACGTCAATAAATGTGCTATTTATTTTTATTATTGTACGTGTTTGCTTAAAATATCATTATCGCCATCGTTATCGTGATAGCTATTGTGATCGTTATCGTGATAGCTATCGTTATCGTGATAGCTATCGCTATCATTATCGCCATCGCTATTGTAATCGCGTTCGTTATTTGATGGCTTTCGTGATCGTTTATCATGATCTCTATCATTATCGCCATCGTTATGTATCGTCATCGAATCGATATTATTGATAGCTATCGTGATCGCTAACGTTATCGCTATCGTGATCGCTATCATTATCGTGATCACTATCGTTATCGCTATCGTCATCGCTATCGTCATCGCTATCGTGATCGCTATCGTCATCGCTATCGTGATCGCTATCGTCATCGCTATCGGGATCGCTATCGTCATCGCTATCAGGATCGCTATCGTCATCGCTATCGGGATCGCTATCGTCATCGCTATCGGGATCGCTATCGTCATCGCTATCGGGATCGCTATCGGGATCGCTATCGTCATCGCTATCGGGATCGCTATCGTCATCGCTATCAGGATCGCTATCGTCATCGCTATCGGGATCGCTATCGTCATCGCTATCGGGATCGCTATCGTCATCGCTATCCGGATCGCTATCGTCATCGCTATCGGGATCGCTATCGTCATTGCTATCGGGATCGCTATCGTCATCGCTATCGGGATCGCTATTGGGATCGCTATCGATATCACTATCGTGATCGCTATCGTTATCGTCATCGCTATCATGATCGCTATCGTGATCGTGATCACTATCGTCATCGCTATCGTGATTGCTATCGTGATCGCTATCGCTATCGTGATCGGTATCGGTATCGCTATCGTGATCGCTATCGTGATCGCGATCGCTATCGCTATCGTGATCGCTATCGCCATCGCTATCATGATCGCTATCGTCATCGTTATTGTGATCGCTATCTTCATTGCTATCGTGATCGCTATCGTCATCGCTATCGTCATCACTATCTTGATCGCTATCGTCATCGCTATCTTGATCGCTATCGTCATCGCTATAGTGATCGCTATCGTCATAGCTAAAGTGATCGCTATCGTAATCGTTATCGTCATCGCTATCGTGATCGCTATCGTCATCGCTATCGTGATCGCTATCGTCATCGCTATCGTGATCGCTATCATCATCGCTATCGTGATCGCTATCGTCATCGCTATCGGGATCGCTATCGTCATCGCTATCAGGATCGCTATCGTCATCGCTATCGGGATCGCTATCATCATCGCTATCGGGATTGCTATCGTCATCGCTATCGGGATCGCTATCGTCATCGCTATCGTGATCACTATCGTCATCGCTATCGTGATTGCTATCGTTATCACTATCGTTATCACTATCGTGATCGCTATCGTTATCGTCATCGCTATCATGATCGCTATCGTGATCACTATCGTCATCGCTATCGTGATTGCTATCGTGATGGCTATCGTGATCGCTATCGCTATCGCTATCGTGATCGCTATCGTTATCGCTATCGTGATCGCTATCGCTACTCGCTATTCAGTTGATCGCGATCGCTTTGCTATCGTGATCGCTATCGCCATCGCTATCGTGATTGCTATCTGTCATCGTTATTGTGATCGCTATCTTTTTTTTCATCGTATCGTGTATCGCTATCATCATCGCTATCATCATCGCTTCGTCATCTCTATCGGAATCGCTATCGTCATCGCTATCGGGATCGCTATCGTCATCGCTATCGGGATCGCTATCGTCATCGCTATCGGGATCGCTATCATCATCAATATCGGGATCGCTATCGTTATCTCTATCGGGATCGCTATCGTCATCGCTATCGGGATCACTATCGTCATCGCTATCGGGATCGCTATCGTCATCGCTATCGGGATCGCTATCATCATCGCTATCGTGATCGCTATCGTCATCGTTATCGTGATCGCTATCGTCATCGCTATCGTGATGGCTATCGTCATCGCTATCGTGATCGCTATCGTCATTGCTATCGGGATCGCTATCGTCATCGCTATCGGGATCGCTATCGTCATCGCTATCGGGATCGCTATCGTCATCGCTATCGGGATCGCTATCGTCATCGCTATCGGGATCGCTATCGTCATCGCTATCGGGATCGCTATCGTCATCGCTATCGGGATCGCTATCGTCATCGCTATCGGGATCGCTATCGTCATCGCTATTGGGATAGCTATCCTCATCGCTATCGGGATCGCTATCGTCATCGCTATCGTCATCGCTATCGGGATCGCTATCGTCATCGCTATCGGGATCGCTATTGTCATCGCTATCGGGATCGCTATCGTCATCGCTATCGGGATCGCTATCGTCATCGCTATCGGGATCGCTATCGTCATCGCTATCGGGATCGCTATCGTCATCGCTATCGGGATCGCTATCGTCATCGCTATCGGGATCGCTATCGTCATCGCTATCGGGATCGCTATTGTCATCGCTATCGGGATCGCTATCGTCATCGCTATCGGGATCGCTATCAGGATCGCTATCGTCATCGCTATCGGGATCGCTATCGTCATCGCTATCGGGATCGCTATCTTCATCGCTATCGCTATCGCTATCGTGATCGCGATCGCTATCGCTATCGTGATCGCTATCGCCATCGCTATCATGATCGCTATCGTCATCGTTATTGTGATCGCTATCTTCATTGCTATCGTGATCGCTATCGTCATCGCTATCGTCATCGCTATCGTCATCACTATCTTGATCGCTATCGTCATCGCTATCTTGATTGCTATCGTCATCGCTATAGTGATCGCTATCGTCATAGCTAAAGTGATCGCTATCGTAATCGTTATCGTCATCGCTATCGTGATCGCTATCGTCATCGCTATCGTGATCGCTAGCGTCATCGTGATCGTTATCGTCATCGCTATCGTGATCGCTATCATCATCGCTATCGTGATCGATATCGTCATCGCTATCGGGATCGCTATCGTAATCGCTATCGGGATCGCTATCGTCATCGCTATCGGGATCGCTATCGTCATCGCTATCGGGATTGCTATCGTCATCGCTATCGGGATCGCTATCGTCATCGCTATCGTAATCACTATCGTCATCGCTATCGTGATCGCTATCGTTATCACTATCGTTATCACTATCGTGATCGCTATCGTCATCGCTATCGTAATCACTATCGTCATCGCTATCGTGATTGCTATCGTTATCACTATCGTTATTACTATCGTGATCGCTATCGTTATCGTCATCGCTATCATGATCGCTATCGTGATCGCTATCGTGATCACTATCGTCATCGCTATCGTGATTGCTATCGTGATGGCTATCGTGATCGCTATCGCTATCGCTATCGTGATCGGTATCGTTATCGCTATCGTGATCGCTATCGCTATCGCTATTGTGATCGCGATCGCTATTGCTATCGTGATCGCTATCGCCATCGCTATCGTGATTGCTATCGTCATCGTTATTGTGATCGCTATCTTCATCGCTATCGTGATCGCTATCGTCATCGCTATCATCATCGCTATCGTCATCG